>CAIGRQ010211486.1:0-10598 GCA_903798375.1 Fraxinus sp. D2006-0159 | reverse complement strand
TTTAAGAGTTTTTACATGTAGTAAATGCAGAAGTTATTATGTTTAGTACGTAACACTCGAAGCTTAAGTTTGGGATGTCACATACGCTGGGTCCATATTGGAAAGCCTCGTACCACATCAAAGAAGAACTACGATCGACAATTAATGGATAGAAGACCTGGATGAAAAATGCAGCATCACTCACATGATAAAGCTAAACGTCGTGGGAAAAGCCCCTACATAGATGAAATATCAACCATGTATGAATGTGTGGGCACCTCGGAGAAGAAAATCAGATCCCAAAAGAGATTACCTCATTGGTTCTTCAAGGCATACAACACATGCCTCCCATGACGAAACTGAACGTCTTGGGAGAAGCCCACACATAGATGAATAATCCACTATGTATGCACTTTAGAGAAGAGGATCAAATCACAAAAGGGATTATCTCATTGGTTCTCCGAAATGTACAATACATGTATTCCATGACGAAGCTGAAAGTATGGAAGCGTGGACAGCTCGAAGAAGAGGATCAGATCCTTAAAGAGATTACTTTATTGGTTCTCTAAGACGTATCACATATGCCTACCATGACGAAGTTGAACATAATGAAAAAAGTCCCTACATGGATGATTCATCAACCATGATGGAAGCATGAGCGCCTCGAAGAGGTGGCTCAAATCCCAAAAGGAATTATTTCATTGGTTCTTAGAGACGTACAACACATGCCTCCCATGACAAAGATGAACATCATGGGAGAAGCTCAAACATGGTTTAACCATAAACTATGTATGGAAGCGTGGGCGCTTCGAAGAATAGGAGTAGATCCCAAAAGGGGTTACTTCATTGGTTCTTCGAAATGTACAACACATGCCCCACATGACGAAGCTAAACATCATGGGAGAAGCCCCTACATGGATGAGTTATCCACCATGTATGGAAGCGTAGGCACATTGGAGAAGAGGATCAGATATCAAAAGGGATTACCTCATTGGTTCTCCAAGATATACAACGCATACCTCCCATGATGAAGTTGAACGTCATTGAAGAAGCCCCTAAATGGATGAATCACCCACCATGTATGAAGCGTAGGCACTTCGAAGAAGAAGATCAGATCCCAAAAGGGATTGCTTTATTAGTTCTACGAGGCGTACAATACATAATCATATGACAAAGCTGAACTTTATGGAAAAATCCCCTACATAGATGAATCATCCACTATGTATGGAAGTGTGGATGCCTCAGAAAAGTGGATCAGATCCCAGAAGGGATTATCTCATTTGGTTCTTCGAGACGTACAACATATGCCTTCCATGAAAAAGTTGAACGTCACGAGAGAAGCTCTTATATCGATGAACCATCTATCACGTATACAAGCATGATCACCTCAAAAAAGAGGATCAGATCCCAAGAAGGATTGCCTCATTGGTTCTCCAAAGTGTACAATGCATGCCTCTTATAACAAGACTGAATGTCATAGGAGAAGTGGAAACGATATTGAAAAACATGTTTAAAGTTCCATTTGTTCTCGAGATTAATCATGTATGAAATGTTTGAAAGATCGTCTTTAGAGGTCATTATATTTACTTCGGTTACACTTGCAAGTTATATTGTTTAAGTTATGCACCTTAATAAGGTCCCAACACTTGCAAGTTATATTGTTTAAGTTATGCACCTTATTGAGGTTCCAACATTTGCAAGTTGAATTGTGTTAGTTATGCACATTATTGAAGTTCCAATTCAATTATCGAAGACATGAAAACCAAAAACATTCACTTCATTGATAAAGAAATCTATACAAAGAATGGCCTCAGCCATTACATAGAAAATAAAATGGAAATCCTATACTATGTTGGGGGTGACAAGGAGTTTCACGCCTCAATAGGAGGGCTTCAGTAGCCGGAGCTTCTTATCCTAAGCTTTATCTTCAAGAACATTCTCTTGGTCGGCTTCTGTACCTTTAGCTTCAACTGCATCATCAACAGTGGTCTAAGGCACCTCGTCTAAGATTTTCTTCTTTCAGTTCAACAATATTAAGTTCTAGATAAAGCTCCCTTACACTATCCACCACTTTTATATATGTAAACCTTCTTCAATAGGTGTCAAAGCACTGGTATTCCTCTGTCAAGTGGAAGTTGGCAATGTAGTCCTTCATTGCCTCCTCACTTGCTTTTTTAGCACTAGCCTTGGCCTATTCAGCCTCCTATACATAGTACCCTTTTTAGGTCTCTAGAAACCCAATTGTGTCTTTAAGCCCAGCATTTTCTAAGTTAGCCTTCACTAGAGCTTCGGTCGTTAGCTTCTGATGATTGTTTGAAGTTTCAACCTTCTTTGTCAAGGAAGCCACTTCGCACTAGGATTCATGAACTTCTCTCTTCAGAGCTTCGATCTTTGCCAATGCAGAATCTAAATTAGCCTTCTCTTTAGTTCGCTAGGCCTTCAGCTCTTCACCTTCAGCTTTTATTCTTTTCATTTCTTCCTCAATAGAGGCCAACTTTTCAATCTACTTCCAATTACGCATCTGAATATCCTTTAGAACTTTTTGGAATTCTAGGGCTACCACAAAGACCATGATACTTTGGCTCACCAAGGTAGCCGTTAGATTTACCACATCACAGGTGGATACATAATTCTACTACCTCTCGTCGAAAACCAGTAAAAATGTGTAGTGGCACCCTAGACTTCAGAAGGCAGCATGTCCATCACTGCTGGGGTAATCTCTTTATCTTGCCCAACCAAAAATCTTCTGGCTTTCCAGGGGTCCTTACCACTGGAGCCTTTTTCACAGCTTCAGAGGTCTAGTCTACTTCTTTCGCAGCCTCTTCATCGGTTATTGGACATTTTTCTTTTCTTTTGGGGCCCTCCACCTTTCCCTTACCCTTGTCAACCTTCTAGGCCCTTTCTTCCTTACTCCTCTCAACATGTTCTTTGAAGAGGTATTCTAGTTTTTCCCTCACATGCTTGGCACCTCCGGAGGATGGCTTCAAAGCCTGGGAGCTCACTAAGGAATTGACCCCCAGCATAGAAGTCATGTTAGGGGTGGGGTACTTCATTTACAAACAGCAAAGATAATTTTCAAATCCATCCAATCAATCCAAAGTCAATGAGCATCTACATGGACCCTTGATTTTACCTTTTGAAGCTATTAATCCAAAGTTAAGGAAGAACTTACTATAGTCAATCAGACGATCGAAGTAGCGTTATCTCTGAAGATGACGTCCCACTCAGCTTGGAAGAGTTCAAAGCAAGTCCTTGAAACTGCAAATCAATGAGCGTCAGATAAAGTTATAAACAAAACTTTCAAAAAGAGAAACCCACGGGCTTCGAAGTACTGGGTCAGCACAGTACAAGATGGGGCTTTATCTCCATTCACCATCTGTCACTTACCCCTGACCCATAATCATGACTCTTTCCACCCTTTTATGGAAAATGAAAGAACTACTATGAAAAGTCCCCCAAGGAGTCATATAATACCACCTCCTAGACTCTCCTTTCCCAAGTACCCGAGGTTGGAAAAGTGACTGGAAGACATGAAGGGGTGTATCCTCGCCAAGCGATGTCTCTTTCCAGAGGAAGTACGCCCCAACCAATTGGCTCCACCCATTTGGCTATAATTAAGTAGGAGCCAACGTATAGGACCTCATCACCGCACTATGAAATGGGTGTAGAGGTAAACGTATACCTGCCCGAAACAAAAATTCGCTAACTACAACACAACCCAACCTTGGAAAACAGGCACGTTTGTAGGCCTCGGGTTCTAAGAGTTCTATAGAATCTGGGATTCTATACTTCTTCCTAAGTTCAACTAATTTGGTAGAGTCATAGCAGAAGAGATTCTTGCAGCCCCCACACTGCCTCATAATCAATGTGACCTTCACCCATGGCCCAAAAACATTCGTCCGACCGTCCTGACATGGCTTGCTCTCCAACCCTGGCAATGGTTACCCTCTCACTGCTAACACTGGACCCAAAAGCCATTGAAATTGAAAAAGTATAGAATGAAGGATGGGAATAGAAAATACCTAAACGAAAAGAAGCTCAAAGAATGTGAGGTCGCCGAAGAACAAAAATGGCCGAAAAAGGTTTTTGAATTCTGGAAAGTTGAAGAGTTTTACAAAGGTAAAAAAATTATACAAAGGCAAGTTTTTGAGTTTTATAGAAAGAGAAGACGAAGCTCAGCTATTGGATATAGATCTACTTCATCTAAATCGTTCGTTTTTAACTTCATCTGAGGCGTTGAATTCAAACAGCTTTCTTAATAACGCCTTAGATTGATGCATGTGACTCATACACAAGCCTCGGTGCGTTGGTCTCAAAATGCAACAGTTTGACCATCATTGGAAGTCCAAACGTTTCATTTGTCTTTTCTTGGTAATGTACAAAAACATCAAATCATTGGCCTTTTTACCAAAAGCATGCTTTATTTTCAATTAAAACAAAGAGCTTCGACAGTTCATTACTTCCCTATTTCGACTCACCAAACAAATTTCAACTATTTCAATTAAAACAAAGAGCCTCAGCAGTTCAACACTTCCCTACTTTGACTCACCAAACAAATTTCAGCTATTTCATTTAAACCAAGGAGCCTCAGAAGTTCAACGCTTCCCTACTCAGCTACCAAAAAATTTTCAGCTATTTTAATTAAAACAAGAAGCCTCAATTGTTTAGAACTTTCTTATTTAAGCTCACCAAACAAATTTTAGTTATTTTTACAACAAGAAGTTTCAGCAGTTCAACACTACATAAGGATAAGACGAAATTCAAAAATCAGGTTCAACTTTGAACTCCAATTATGATATCAATATCTATACTTGAACTTGGGGGGACTATTATGTTGTCAAAAACCTAACCATTATAAGAAAACCTGCTATAAAGAAATTCTACTCAAGACAAAAGTCTACGCATGGCATGAAACCATACATGAATTTTGGGGACTATTGTTATACTTTGCCACCGGCATCCCACGTGGCCGATCCACCGAAGCCCTTTGCCGAAGCCACGTGACATCCTACGTGGAGTGCATAGAACTACCAAAGTGCGCTAAATCTGGAGCACCAAAGTTCACTTTCACAAAAGCAGTTCCATAGGAATGGCCTACTGAAGTCCATTGCCCAAAGTGGTGAAGCTCAATGAAGTCCAATTCAAAGCTTTGTCGAAGTGGTGAGGCGCAATGAAGTCAAATATGAATCTCTGCCGAAGCCCATTTACCAAAGTTGTGAGGTTCAACGAAGTCAAATCCGAAACTTTGCCGAAGCCCCTCTGCCAAAGTGGTGAGGTGGAATGAAGTCGAATCTGAAGTTCTACTAGATGAGTGACGACCCACATTTGAAGATCATGAATTCATGAAATCTTGTTGGAATGATTGATTTGACTCCTGTAATGAGTAATATGTTGTAGGGTGGCTATCCCTTTTTGGAAGTATTTAATGCACTACAGGCTAGATCCAATGGTCATCATTTCACATATAAGGGTGTGTTTGAGACACATTATTTTGGAAGAATATATTTTGAAATAGTAGATTAATGGAGAATGTGTGGTTGAGAAAAAAGGAAAAGTTATTGATATGATGAAAAAGTATTATTTTATTGAAAAATGTGTGGTTGAAAATGAGTAAGAAAATGAGAATAAAATTTTTAATGTGGATCAAAAGGGGGCTAATACTATAAATATTCCTCCATTTGTGTCATTTGGAAGTAATGCTAATACATCAACTATAAGCTATATATTCTCTCCTTTTGAGTTCGATCTTTTGTTGCTAAAATGAGATGTTTGATCTTGATCTTTAGTTTATTTTTTGTTGATCTTACAATTTCGCTCATATATCGTCGTCGCCCGAACATTTTTGTCTCATGTTATCAAATTTCTCCCATGTTCAAATTCGAGATATTATCGACTAGTAATCTGTCTACACTTGTTGGAATCAGCTTGCATGGAAATGAGTGGATCTGATATTTGTTATCCACGTCAACGATACAAAAAAATAGGTCAAAGGACCTCGCCTTAGTAGTGATGTATTGCGCTTGACTCCCCACCCCATCACTAACATGGAAATTTTTTAATTTTAATATTTTTTTATAAAAAAGAAATATTTTAAAAAGGCAGTTGGGCCATTTTCTCATATTTTAGACCCCGTATTTGGAACGAGTGAATTGTCTATTTAGTCATTGAATTTTCAGCCATGCTTCCATGGAGTCATTGAACTTTCAAAATCACTCAAATCGTCATTGAACTTAACAAAAGGTTTCTACAAGGTCACTGAACTTTAAAAATCACTTCATTCATCACTGAACTTTGCAAAATATTTCTCAGTGGTCACTAATTCAACTATCTCCTAAGAAACCTTTTATAAAGTTTAGTGATTCCGTGGAAACATTTTGCAAAGTTCAGTGATAAATTAAGTGATTTTTAAAGTTCAGTGGCCTCGTGAAAATATTTTGCAAAGTTNTTCTCAGTGGTCACTAATTCAACTATCTCCTAAGAAACCTTTTATAAAGTTTAGTGATTCCGTGGAAACATTTTGCAAAGTTCAGTGATAAATTAAGTGATTTTTAAAGTTCAGTGGCCTCGTGAAAATATTTTGCAAAGTTCAGTGATGATTTAGGTAATTTTGAAAGTTCAGTGACCCTTAAAAGCATGGCTAAAAGTTCAGTGACTAAAAAGGCAATTCTCTCTATTAGAAACCCAAAAACTACAAAAATAACCCAAAGGGAAAACTTGAGGTGACAGATTCGGATTGGAACATCTAAATCTAAGTTGCTTCGCCGCCACAAATCGCCAATTATCCAATTTTTGCACTATGTTCTATTCTATCTACGCTTCACTCGTTAAGCCTATCTTTGCCTCATAATAATCTTATCAGAAAATAGCACAATGCTAACCAGCTTATTATCCTCTTCTTCCTCATACGCTCTGGTTAGATTGATTAATTCAAAGACTTCCATCTCAGATTTTCCTTTAAAAACTACAACCCAATTGTCAAAATCAGTATCTCATTCAATTTCTGGCGGTTCATACTCCAATTTTCACTCCAAGAACCCATTTTTGTCCAATAATAGTGTGAGGGAAAGATTTAGGACAAAGGCCATTGCTGGGCTGGATTTTGGTGGGTTTGAGAGTGCTCAGTCAGTTCTTGAAGCAGCTGGAGTGTTAACTGCTATCATTGTTGTACATGAAAGTGGTCATTTTTTGGCAGCTTATCTTCAGGGCATCCACGTGAGTAAATTTGCAGTTGGGTTTGGTCCGATCTTAGCAAAATTTAATGCAAAAAATGTAGAGTATTCGATTAGAGCATTTCCTCTAGGTGGTTTTGTGGGTTTCCCTGATAATGATCCTGATAGTGATATTCCAGCGGATGATGTGAACTTACTGAAAAATAGACCAATATTTGATAGGGTTCTTGTTATTTCTGCTGGTGTAATTGCTAATATTATCTTTGCCTATGTTATAATCTACGCACAAGTGTTGTCTGTTGGATTGCCTGTTCAAGAGGCCTTTCCTGGGGTACTTGTGCCTGAGGTTAGGCCTTATTTGGCTGCTTCGCGGGATGGGGTACTGCCTGGTGATGTTATTCTAGCTGTCAATGATATTGAATTGTCAAAAACAGGTCCTAGTTTAGTTTCTAAAGTTGTTGATGTTATTAAGAGAAGTCCTGGAAGAAATATATTGTTTAAGATTGGAAGGGGACAGCAGAATGTTGAGATTTATGTAACCCCTGATGAGAATTCAGATGGAACTGGTAGGATAGGAGTTCAATTATCACCAAATGTTAAGATTTCGAAGATTAAACCAAATAATATTATGGAAGCTTTTAGTTACTCGGGACGTGAATTTTGGGGCTTGACGTCGAATGTCCTGGACAGTTTGAAACAGACATTCTTAAATTTCTCTCAATCTGCCAGCAAGGTTTCGGGTCCTGTTGCCATTATAGCCGTTGGTGCAGAAGTTGCTAAGTCAAACATTGATGGCCTTTTCCAATTTGCAGCTGTTTTAAATCTTAATCTTGCAGTAATAAATCTTCTTCCTCTGCCTGCTTTAGACGGGGGTTCGTTGGCATTGATTCTCATAGAAGCAGTAAGAGGTGGGAGAAAGCTTCCATTAGAATTAGAGCAGCAGATTACGTCATCTGGCATTATGCTTGTTATAGTTCTCGGGGTGTTCCTCCTTGTTCGTGACACATTAAACCTTGAGTTCATCAAAGATTTATTATGATACTTAGGTCTGCTTACTATGTGAATTGGAATCCGTTCTGCATATAGTTCCAGATATAAATTTGGACTTGGATTGATTCTTTGAGATATCTCACCAACGAGACGGAAGATGCCAGGGTCACTTGATGCTTTCATTCTTCTATTCAGGTGCATTTGACCTTTCAATATAATTCCGATACGATTACATTGCTATGTATATTGCTTGTTACTCATGCTGTCCGAATTATAGCCTTAAGCAAAATTATGACCATCTTTGCATTTCTTTGCGATAATGAACCATTATATTGCGTTCTTATTCATCAGAAGCTGGAGTTGAGCTCAAGGTATAAATTATTAATGTCTTTCAATTTTTGCAAATTAGTGAGTGTTATAGAATTGCTTCTCCACAGATTTCTCAATGAACGCCACCTTATTGTTTGTGTTGAAGTTGAATCATGTATTTTCTATCTTTTGCTCTTGCTTTAAGATCTTTCACTAGAAATGTACTTGCATCATGAGATCATGTCAAAAGGGGCTCTCCAACCCATAAATTAGAAGGTCGGATAGAATGAGAGGAGAATAATGTCTAGAATAGATATTGTACATTATACCTACCGGGTGTTTATATAAATAGATGCTAGTTAGACTAAGACAATATCTAGGTTTTGTCAAGGAAATTTGAATTGGTTGCCTTAGGAATCTTAAACTAATCTTTGGTTATAATAAACATAGTTTTGATTGCTAAAGATGATGTTGGGTGAGTTCTAGGACTTGATTAAATTTCGAAGATATAGCCTATTACTAGATAATTTCATGATCATCCCCTATGAGGTCGTATTACCGTTGTTTAAATTTCATTGAGGCATACTTTAGAGTTGATTGTACTAATTCCTATTTCCTAGATAGGAAATTCTAGACACTAATTTTGTTTGCAATTATTAGCAAGGTTTTAGAAAATTAGCGAAGGACAGTTAAAATTTTTTATACTCATGCGACAATATTGCTTGAAATAGTGTAAGATGATTCGCGGGAGGGCAGTGCATCACACAGGTGTGAACAGTATTGGGCAGAACCAGAACCACGACTCTTTAACTAAAAAATCGTCAAATTTGCATACATCCATTTACCAAGTCACATTGATGCGTATATGCATGTAAAAATTGGTTCTCTTTCTTTTATTGTATTAAGGAAAATTTACAAAATAAGTTGTTTCAGTCTGATAATTGATCCGTTCCGCAATCTCCCGCAGATTCTTCTCAGATTTTCCTAATCATTCAAAACAAATGATCATTCAAAACAAATGATGATTTCAAGCAAAAACCAAAAATATATCGATAATAAGACACTTTCTCCAAAAATGCCAGCACCGATGGGTCATTCTATCAATCAAGCATCCTCAATTTTCTTGTTGGCTTCTTCTCCGTGGATTCAATATGCGTGATATCATAACTCAAGAAAACCTCTGCTTAAAGAAAGTCAAGAGATCCGAAAGGTTGAAATTTTAAAAAATACATTGAATAGAGACTCAAGTGCTCCAATGGACAATGTTTGAACACCACTGCAAAGAGATTATGTAGATTCAAACTATAAAACAATCTTGATATTTTATTGCATATTTTTATAAAAAGAATGAAAAACTTACTACAATGGTGTGTACCTTGTTCTTCTGTAAAGAGTATTCTATAAACACGAAAAATATTCAATAATATTGTAGAGAAAAGGGGCTATGAAAATGTTAAAAACATGTTGTGCTACAAAAAACTAGTACCTGAATGAACTCGAACTGGACGGATGAACTCTACGCGATCCGATCTTCTATATCTGAAACAAAAGCACTGATGCTTGTCCTTGTCGTCCCTCCGATGCTTAAATCAGAAAATTATGCAAGAGGAAGTATGCTGGAATATTATGAAAAACGTACCTGAATAATGAGGCTGGACCATGTATTTATAAATGTTGGAGATGGAGATCTAAAAGGATTCAACTTCTTGTGGTCTTCATCCTTATCACACTAGGTGTTGGAGTTATGTTAGAAGCGCACAGTTTGAGTTAGAGTCATATTTGTAATAAGCTAGGAGTTTATATTTAAATAGGATTAGCATTTCTAGGAAACGTGCAATATGTAACGCCCCAAATTTCATTTAACTCAAGGCGCTACTTAAGTCGAAATATCTTATAAATAGTTTTCATCAATAAACGTCAAAATACGTAAATATTTTTTTTTTAAACTATAACAAAGCAAAACTAAATGCGGAAACATTTTTTTTTTAAAATAATTTACTCACATCCAAGAGTCAATACCAATATAATAAGCAAAGTGCCACAATTTGCAAAAATACTAAAAATTGAGATTTAATTGACAAAACGGAAATCGGTTATTAAAATACTTATTTTCAAAAATTAATAAATTTAATAGTCTATTATTTAATCAAG
>CAIGRQ010211415.1:0-10951 GCA_903798375.1 Fraxinus sp. D2006-0159 | reverse complement strand
ATTGATGGTAGTATGCTAATGCTGTAATTTAAGTTTTTAACACAAAAAAACAAAAAATAAAAAAATAAAAAAAAATTCACATGGATACTAAAGTCTCTTCCAAATGACTCTTTGATAAGATTAAAAAGGGGTACTATCTATCATTAGCTTTACTCTATACATTGAAGTGATCCTAAGGCTTGATAAAAACACAAAATATGCCATACATACTGATTTCCCATCATCATGATTTAGATATCGAATTAGAGCATGTTTGAGATGACTTATAAGTAAGATTATAAATATGAGGGAGAGCTTGGAAAATCTTTTCTTTCTCATACCTATAGTTGTCCAACCAAGCAAGATCTTAGTTGACCATACACGTTAGCATTTCAAGTTCAGTGATCCTCTTTAATTGAACAATTCAAGAAAAATAATAATATGGGTAAGGTTATCGAAGCTACAGACGAAAACAGAGCAACAAAAAAAGAGGATATATTACAATCTCGAGAAATCTTGAACATGATACTGAACTTCCAACAAGAGCATAATGGGAGGAGATGATAAAATGTAGAATGTTTTTCATGGTATTTATAATATGCCCTTTTTCCTCAAGCTCAGTAATCTCTTGTATCCCAACAGATAAACAATGTTTTTCATGGTATTTATAAAAAGATAGTTCCTACCACACTCGAGAAATCTGAACAGGTTAGAATAATTATCTTCATGCAACGAAATTAACCTGTAGAGCCTTCCGAGATGGGAATTGCCCATAATCTCCAAGCTTCTTTTATCAAAACCGGAAATATTAAAACCTTCAATCAACTGATTATTCTCTTGGTCAAGATCATTAATGTAGAAATTTGAAATGGTCCAACTTGCATCAAGTACAAGCCTAAAGTCGGATGACAGTGCTTCAGTGAGAATCCAATGGTTGTGGAGTCCCTTTCCGTACAGGAATGGAGGTAAGACATCACAGTGAAGAGGAAGATCTCCATTGTTCCATGCCACAAGCATTCTATCTCCACATGGTTTACGGTGAGATTTCTGAGCAAGAAATTCCTGCAGCTGATCGAAGAACACAATGTTAAAATTAAATTTCTCAAGTCATACGTAGTTTGAATCAGAACCTAATTTCTTCTTACCTTATGAATTCCAATATGCTTACCATCATTTCATGTCCGATGTTTCTCATTTGAGTCTAAATGGAAAGGAAAATGGGAAATAGTTTGTGAAAAACAACAAGAAGCCAGTCTTGATTAAGCTTATAAGCATATTCAAGAGTGGATATAAAGTCTGGTAGAAGAAATGTGAGAGGATCAATCAATACAGAAACATCTGACGATGATGCCATGGACCTCACAACCATTGTATGAAAAAATGTGGTATCTAGAAACCTGAATAGAGTTTCAAATAGGGAACAAGTTTTATGGTAAATTGAGATATTTCAAAGCTAATTGATAAACACTATTCCTATATTGTTTACCGTACACATGTAATTTAAATCATGAGGCATTTTTTGTGGATGAATCTGAATAGTTTTCCTCTATATCCACTTAACGGTTGAGGAATCTTAAAAAGATCACACCATTTTCAAAATCAAAGAAAATCCCATAAATTTTGATATAGAACAAAGGTAGCAAAACCATTATTAAGATCTCAACCACAACCAAATGGCAAACCAAGACAATTAAAAGTGTAAAACCCAAAACAATTCCAAGAGAACGATACAAAATCTTTAATCAGAAAGAGAAATTGATGGAAACAGAGCTTCCCTAGATAAAAATTTTTGATATCTCCCTCGAGGAAAAAGCAAAAAGTTGCAACAAATAGAGACAATTATTAAAGCTCAAAGATGGAAATTTGGGTGAGTAAAAAGTGGAGATAAATTTGAAACACGAAATAGGAGAGAGCAAACCTTCTTTCAAAAATGCCTACGGAGGATGGAAAAACTAAACCGAACAATGAAAAACTTATAGCAAAGCGTTCAATTAGATAAATCAAAATACTAATTGTTGAATCGCCTAAATATAGTCAATAAAGTTTCATCAAAACAGATACCTAATTCATTGAAGTCAGTCGAGGACAAAAAGACGCACAAGCTCCTCATAGTGATAGGTAGGTCGGACGGTATGCTGCCTCCAATATGGTTGTTGCTTAGATCTCTGCTTTGAGGAAGATAAAAATCTTTCATAAGGTTCCAATTATAAGATAATTGCCAATTACTGCAAAACATTATTCAGGCTAGTATTGAACATAATGAACTTACATTTGTATAATCGAGGCCAAAGATCCCCAAGTCTTCACTCAGTTCACCCCCAAAATTTGCTCCATTTAGAATGCTATCAATAACAGATCACATAAATTCAATCAAAAGGCAAGGAAATAATCACATCCCGCAATAAAACAACAAGAACGAATTGTCCATAGACGTTATGTTGGAATTGNTCCCCAAGTCTTCACTCAGTTCACCCCCAAAATTTGCTCCATTTAGAATGCTATCAATAACAGAGCACATAAATTCAATCAAAAGGAAAGGAAATAATCACATCCCGCAATAAAACAACAAGAACGAATCGTCCATAGACGTTATGTTGGAATTGACACACAGTACACCTTGCCAATTCAGTCCGCATGGGTCTCTCCCAAAGGGAATCCAATTAGGAAAGGATGGAAGCCCAGAGAAGCATATAAACTATTTATTGCATAAACTAACGGAAAACATGGAAAAGAAAAAAGGATTAATATGATAAATATTAACTTTTATCACATAATCTTCATTTACATTTTACACTAATATATTCCAGGTTATAAGAATAAGAAAAGAACAAGCGCACACAGTTCGTGTATGAGATAAAATGTGTAAACAAGGGTTTTTCATGCTTTACCATCACGAGGGTGAGTCAGTGAATCCCGTATCATATGGTTCTGTAAAGATCACCAAAAGCACACAAAAAAAAAAGCCGAATGAATCATCCAATGCATACAGCCCATCATCAGTTATGACCACCCAAAAACTCAAAATTTCTTCTTTTAGTGCCCAATACCAAAAAAAAAATAAAAAAGAAAAAGAAAAATCGACCAACTTTCTATAACACAAAATTTCAGCTTACTACACAAGAAATAAGAAAATATGCCCAAAATACCATAAATATGATCTTCATTAAAACTCGGATATTCCAAACTTTAGCATCTTTTCCGCATAATCTCAAAAATTGCTGATTAGCAAAGGAAACTTACCAGTTTCACAGGCTAGTCCTTCAGTACCCCGAAGATAGAAGTTTTACCTTCCTCGTTCAATCAATTTTAACTGGGAGAAATTATCAAATTACCTCGAGTCCTTCGGTATTGGCAGTTCGGCTTCCGATTTGAGAGGAAATGAGAGAACAGAGATGGTGAGGGCGATAATGAGCAAGAACTTTGACGGCAAGAGAGGCTAGAGATGACGGCGGCAAGGATGAAGAAAATATAAGGAAAAATCAGGGAAAAATACGAAGAAAACGTACAGTGGCGATGAAGCCTGTTGCTACGGTGGCGACGAAGGCTGGAGATGAGAGAGCGAAAGCAATTTGGGTCGAGAGCGAGAGCGAGAGCGAGGTCGATTAGGGTTAGGAAGAGAGTGAAAATAGGAAAGCCAAGCGTTTTTGTCATTTGTTCATTCGGCTTCGACGGCTACACGGCGGCTCGGCTTATGAACAGTGATTTGGGAAGTGAGTATTTTATTTATGTAGGATTTTCTTTAAGAAATAAATAATGAGATTTCTGGACATTTGATACTCTTTTTAGGCTTTGTTCATAAATTGTAAACACAATGTTAAACGCCGACTGGGGAAGCCATAATCAGCATAATACACGATTATAGTTTGAAAAATTCCAAATCTGCGTGCTTAAACTTTTCTAATCCTTCAGAAGTGTTTATATATCCGCTAATAAAAACCAAATATCTTCAACATTCAATGATAAAGATTATTGATTTGATATACAGAATATTGATTTCACTGAATGATATGGGAAGGTAAGTGATCTGTGGGTATTTTGAGTTTAGTGTAAAATGGTTATGCTGAATTGGGGGGTTTTCTTTGGTAAAGACGAAAATTTTGGGATTTCGAATGTTCATTGAATAAATTAAATTGGGGCTTGTTTGGTGGAGTAATAAAAGATGTCCAAAAAAATCAATTGATATATATGGTTGTTTATTTTTTATTTTTATTTTTTTTTGGTACCCATCAGACTAATTTCCTGGACCACCAGTTACCGACCCCTCAGTAACTGGCGGAGGTAAACCAGTAAAATGGTATAAAAAAAGTTGTAATGTATTTATGAATTGTTTTTTTAAAATGAGTATTACATGTAATTTCCTCTTAACAAGAATTATCAAAGCCCATGAATTGTATACAACAATCTATACGGTTTTGACGTTTTTAAAAAATCAAAAATTAAAATAAATTTTTCGTAGAGTTGTAAACAATCTTTATCTACTTCAAGCCCGAGCTACCTTCTTCGGTCTTTCTCTGGTTTTACTAGCAAATGATGCTAGTAATGAAGAATCTTGAATTGTTGATAATTGTGATGATGATGATGAGGCTAATAATGACATCATACAATTTATAAGAGGTAATAAAAATTCTCGAGTTGAAATAATAGAACCCGATTTAGATAAGTTTACATCAGATGAAACGGAAAATGACTTGAATGAAGAGGAGTTTGAATTAAATTTCGATAAAAAGTTAGACAATATTTACAATTTTTCAAAGCTAATCTTTATGCATAATCTAATTACAGGAATTTATTACTAAGCAATAGTGGTGTTTATGATTTTGAACATTACATTTTTATTAAAAGTTAGAAGAATATGAATAAAGTCCAAGTAATTATAGTATTTATGATTTTAAGATTTTTTTTTTAAAAATTTGAAGAATATATATAAAGTTTAAAGAATGCATTATTTTATTTTTTATTAGTTTATAGTATTAAAAATTGAAAAAAACACATATTACTCATATGCTTTGTAATGCATGATACTCGATCAAAATGCATTGACACACATCAAGCATTTTAGAACCTTGGTTTTTACACGCCAGGTTACCATTCTATTTTATTTTGGAAACAATTCGAAAATACTCTTAAAAAGTTTATAATTAAATACTTACTTTTAAATCTTATTTCTCAAAATACTATTATTATTCCTTTTTATTTTAATTTTTCCTTCGCCACTACAACCAACACTAGCAACACTGTGTTATACACATTTTGTTGTCTATCACCATCGTTCATCGACTCCACCATGCACAAACCACCAAGGCTTAGGTGTCATTTGCAAGAACCAAATAAAAAGCAAAAGAACATGGTCACCGATGAAGAAGGCTTCCCTCTCCCACCGTTCCAAGCTTTACTCTACAGAAAGCGGAACCACCATGTCAACGGGGATGCCATTTCATTCTCTACCATGCTTATGTGCTCAAAAATCACCATCCATAGTCTAAAGTTCTAATTCACAATCCTATCTTCTAACAACTAAACCCAAAAACTGCTGGAAAAACACCCACCTTTTCATTTGGGCCATTTTGCAATTGTTTTCGTTTGCTATGGTCTAAAATGAAAATATGCTTTTTGACCAGAAAATTGTAAATAAATGAAAATTATTGAAAAAAAATTATAACTATCATACTTTTAAGAATACAATTTTAAAATATCAAATTTGTAGAATTCTTTAGAAAATCAGTCATAACTCAATATTTTTTTCTTCTATAATTATGAATATATGGATTTAGCTAAGATACTACTGTGATTCAAATTGACCAATTGAGGATTGAAAATTGATGATTATTCTCTCTTATCTTATCACTTCTTTTAAAAAAATAAAAAAATCAATTAATTATCTTCCTTTTCAATGTTCTCACAAATCCTGAATTATTGTTCCTATCACAAGCATTTACTACAATATCATTGGGGTTACAACCTCAGTGTAGATGTCTTTAGATGATATCATTTAATGACACATTGATGTCATCTAGTCTGATGTTGCAATCTAGTAAGAGCATGTTTGGTCAAGCTTAAAATTCAATTAAATTGGAAAATATAATCGTTATTGAGTCCCACTCGTATAATAAAAGTCAACAGTAACGATTAATTTTTTAATTTTAATTTGATTTTAATCTCTACCGAACACGCCCCAAGTTAAATAATATTACTTGTAGAAAAAGGTGGGTTTTTTGCATGGGAAGACGCATCGATGGTAGCTTTGCCCTAAATATAAATGAATAATTGAAATTTGACAATGAACAAATAACTGCCAGGATTTGGCCCGGCAAAATCTTTAGAACAATAAGGCCACAATTTATACGTTTGCCCAAGAAACCCATTAGCCCACAGACATTCGATACCTTCACGGCTTCACCACACCCTTGGCGCCGGCATAGGGAGAAGAAGGTGATCTTTTCTTCAAATATAAACAGACGATGACAGGAATTTGGTAAGTTTTTTGTTTTGTTCTTAGTTTTGTAAAATTTTCCAATTTTTTAATTTTTCTGGTTTTTAATTTTGATTTGAAGGGGCATAATTACAACAATAGCTTCAAGGGTTGGACCTTTGGCCATCGGGTCTTCCTTCTGCAGTCACCATTTAACCCGCTCTGTCAGCCGCACCGGACTCTCTGGGAAGCTCTTCCACAGGTCGTTTCCTTCATCTCTCCATTACTACTCCACCAAGCCGACCATCAAAGAGGTACTTATGCGAGGAATGGAGTCGCGTGAGGATGAGGAGAAGGTTCAAATTTTACACTTTCTGCTTGATAGCCATTATTGATTTTATTGTGAGAATGCATTTGCTGTATTCGATTAAATGACTACTATTATTTCATCTGTTCCATAGTTTGAGAAGGCTCCAAAGGAACTCCACTTTACAATTGAAGAACGTGACAAACAGCAGACTTTACTACTAACTAATAAATACAAAGATGAAATCTTGAATGTTGAAGTTCTGGTGGTGATGTCGATTTTTCTGTGGACGATGCTAAAGAAGAAGAGGTGCTCCTTTTTCCTAAGGTAGACAATTATTATGACAATGATGATAATGAAAAGACAAACCAAGAATGTGTAAGTTTTGTTGCTAAAGTCACATTTGATTTCGGGGGATGGTTGTATATTAAGTTATGGTGTACTGCCTATCGTGACAAGATCTATTTGAACAAATTGACTAAAGCTGTATGGAATAGTGCCTATCTTAAGAAGATGGAATTCGGCCAAATGCGTAACGTTTCTTGGGAGTCTTTCAGTTATGAAGAAAAGTAAGCTTCTTGCATCCGGTTTATTATGATTATGGATATCTCTCAATGATCTGTCATAGTAATATGCAATTTGGTGCTTTGTTTTACAGTAAAATGATTGCAAATCTGCACGTGACTTATCTTAAGTTTCTAAAGGTCAGGGGAATTAAGCCAGAGATAATCTATTACTTGCATGAGTTGAAGGTAGAGCTGAATAAATTCAAAAGGAGTTTCGCTGAAAGATCTCAACAACTCCCCCGAAGGTCTGTAAGCACTAAAAAGCTCTACCAATCGTTTCTGTCATCTCTTTTTGATTACTGCGGCAGGTGGCAATTTGATATACATACACCACTCCATGGGTCCAGTTCACAGATTAAGCAGGTTCAATGTTTTAAGTTGCCGTTTTTTCGCTTTTTTATTTTTTTAAAGATTCATTTAGGAATGGCAACGGGGCATGGCGTAAGATTCGTAAAATACTGTCCCCACCGTCAGATTTTCACAGGGTGGGAATTTTGCCCTCCCTATTTAAATTATAATATGGAAGAAGGTGTAGTATAGCTTCTTTGTTATTATTATTATTATTATTTTTATTTAAAGAATATTAAAGTTTGTTCTCTTAAGAAAATGAGTGGAGTAAATGATTGTGATTGAATTTACATTAGAAATAATAGAATAAATTCGTCTGCTGTTATTTTTATGTTATGTTATTGGTGGAATCTATTAGAGTTTATAGTTATGAGGTGTAGTTATACTTCTAGTCTTGATTTTGAAGAAAATACTATATGCAAAAGAGTTTTGAATAATGTTTAGTTTTTAAGATGAACTTAAGTTGATTGCTGTTATAAACATTATGGAGAGGGAGGGGGGAGGGATTTACGTATCTGAAGATTTTTTTCGCAAAACGTTGGAATATGTAGCATTTTTTGTACTCATCGTGGAACTTTTTTACTGATTCAATGGTTTTATTGAGCTATATTTTGTAGAACTCGGTGATTTCTTGGTACTGATTGTATTAATTACATTGCAGCATGTCTAAATTGTAGTACTTACCATGGGGGGTTTATTGGCTATCTTTATTGCGTTACCATTTTATTGCTTGTGTCGATTGGGCATCGTTCCATGTTCTGTATATGATGGACTAACTACATCATTATTTCATCCATTACAGCTGAAGCAACTTGAGTTGTCAAAATTTTGTTTGAGCAGGAAAGACAAAGCCGAAACAATTCATGTTGAAATTCTTAAGGTTGGTGCCGTTAGTGATGAGTCGGACAATGATAAGAAAAAGGCAAACCTATCTGTCGTCTTTAGTCTCATGAAGAAGGGGCTGTTTTTATCATTGTATTGTACTGTTTATACCGACAAGATTTCTCTTCACAGCTTGCGTGTTGAAGAAAATCGTTTCGGCCCTCATTTTGGAATACATTATTGAGGCTTAAATCAAGTTCGTCGAGGCTTTTGTAGGGTATTTGTTGGTACTATTGATGATGAAGAGTAGCCGTGGTGGCAAGAAAAAGTCCTGAACTTGCTAAAGTTAGAGTAGAATTGTGATTGTTGATAGTTGTGACATCTGGGACAAATGATGGGAACCCAGAGGAATGCACTCTGATGTTTAATTTTCTAACAAGAGTGTGAAAGTTGAAAAGGCAATGGTTATTAATTTTGTGGAAATGTGTCTTACCTTTGTTTTGAGAATTATTTCAAATCCCATTATTGTTATTTCAAATGTCATTCTTGTTAATATGTTAGAGCTTGATTCTCGAGGATGGGAAGACAAGTCTGAAAGTAAGTTTCGACAATCTTAAGTACTTCTTCGAATAAACTCGTGATCTATAAACACGAAAGAATGCTAGCTCTTTCATCCTGAGCTAGGATCCGCTTCTTGCTTATGAGTTCGATAAGCTGTTTAAAGTATTCAATATTTCAAGTCGTGAGCTGAAATAGCCCTATGCTCAGCATGTTTTAGAGATGTTAATTTGGTCTGTACATTTTGTATACCCTTTTACCATATGCTTCTTTATCAATTGACGTTCAAACATGAAAACTCCCTTTATACTTTCTTCAACTTGAGCAAACACGAAATTTGTCACTATACTCTTTAAGCTTATCCAGACATGCCCTTGCAAAGTCACAAGTTGCAATTACCTTTGGTTTAGTGACAAGCAATTTAGCCAAATGATAACATAAGAAAAGAAAAATATATGCCATGGAACACAAAAGGGGGCTTCAAATTTTAGTCCGAAAGTATATAAAGAGCAATTTACATTTTAATGACATGTTTGGCTAAATAAATTGATTAAGAAAATAAGAATATTAAGGAATAATGAAAACGTTACTTATTTTAATTTCCAATCATATTCAACACTAAATATCAAATATGATTTAGAAATATATTAATTAAATTGCAGTTATATAGAACCGAACGTAAGTACTAAAAAAAGATATGCGAAATATTTTTCTATTATCTTATGATATACGCTCGAATATATAATATTTGTCTTGCAACATACTTGTCCCAAGTAAGAAGCCTTAATATCCAGAAAAATACAAAAATAAATTTAGCATATAATTTTTTTTTTGTACAAAATACAGTTCTACGAATAGTCGTTTTAGAAGTTGGGTACTTGTTTTAAAAAAAAGTGTGAAAAAGTTGATTTCCCCTCTATTAAAAGAGTGAATGCGACATTCACTGTTCATTCAAGACGTATTTTTTTTTTCCCAGTTTATCCTCATTTTCATAAAAAATTCCTCTTCTCCCTCCTCTATCTATTAAAAGAGGTATTGCTTGGAGAAAACAAAAAGCTGAGAGTGAAAAAATGTAGGCGCCGAGAAGTTGCCGGAAGTCTATTCACTGTTCATTAGGGAGTATTTTTTTCCCAATTTATCCTCCCCTTGATAAGAAATTCCTATTCTCCCTCCTCTATTAAAATAAATAGGTATTGCTTGGGGAAAACAAAAGGCTGGAGGGACTTCCGCTACCGGAGACACGACCCATTTTATCCCAAGAAAAAACAAAAAGTCGGGGAGTGAAAAATATAGGCGCCGAAATTCACTGTAAAGTTCAGTTAAGTTAAATTGGAAGGACTTTTGCTATCGGAGACACCACCCATTTTTATTCATAAGAAAAACCATTATTATTTCTTTGTCTAGGGAAGATCAACAATCCTCTGTAAGATATACACACTCACATACACACATCCGATTAATAGCATTTGATCTTCCACTGCAAGAAATTGAAGAGGTAATCTCAAAATTCAAGATTATTTACTTATATTTTCTACACAATTTACAAATCACTGGTAGGATTGATTGGCACACCTTGGAAGAAAAACTCAAAATTTGTAGAGGATTGAGCATAAATTTTTTTGACCCAAAATTGTCAAGAAAAAATTGGGATAGCAACCACGATTGGGATACTTGCATGAAATTTTGAATTAGGTTTGGGCCACAAATTGAATAAGTGGCAAAGCGAGGGAAGGAATTCTTTTGGAGAAAAAAATTTGGAGGCAAAGAGGGAATATACGTGTTAACAATGAGGGTTTTTAATTTAAGGGAAAGTTACAGAAATACTCTTAAAATTATGAGGCATTTGAAAAATCATGTAAAAGTATTTTGGATGTAAAAAATACTTGGTAAAATATTAATTCACTTTTTATTAAAAAAAAAAAGAAAAAAAAGTGACACAATATCACTTTTTAAAGTTAAATG
>CAIGRQ010211393.1:0-14936 GCA_903798375.1 Fraxinus sp. D2006-0159 | reverse complement strand
AGATTACAAACTTTAGAATTTACAAAGAAATTCTCAAACTATCTTGAAGACGTTAAAATAAAACTCTTATTTTACGCTTGAGAATACAGATGAAATGGTTTGCTTTTAAAGACCAGGAAAATGAAACTCTCGAGAGCCACGTGAAAAATAACATGAAAAACTTTCCACTTGCACTTGAGAGAATCTTGAAAAATATTTTTGTCCACCGCCTGAGAGCTTCTTGAACTTTTTGATAACCACTTGACAAATTCTCTTTACTTGAGCACGTGAAAAACATCTCGAGACTTTCTTCTTTGGAAAATAATTATCTCCTTCCCGACTTTTTGAATTTTTTGTCAAGTCTTCTTTTTGATTGTCGGCAAAGCTAGGAAAAATAATTTGTTGGCTGGCAAACACATCTTGAAAAGTAAATCCTTTTATTCTTTAGCACGGTATTGATGTAATTCTTCAAGAAAACTTGGGCCATGTAGTCATTTGGTAGTTTTCTGATTTCTTGATCAATTAAGTCATCAAGATCGTACCGATAACAATCATCTTCATTATCATAGGCATGATCTGATTCTTTATTTGAGGTTTCCGACTTTGATTTCTTTGAAGCAGCTTCTGCTAAATTTGCAATTTTCTCAGAAATTACAGATAATTCTTCTGAATTTTTGCACTATCTTAACATAGCCAATAATTTTGATTTTTCTGTAAGAAAATCGGCAATTTTTTCTTGCTCTTTTTTAGAGGGAGTTCCGATATTCTTTTGTTCTTAAATCTATGAATTTACTGCCTTAGGACAGCAATTTGTTTCATGAAATTTCGACCACCATTTGATTTTGAATCTTCTTGCAATCTTTTTGACATTGAATTCTGAACCAGGATTTTGAATAATTTGATAGTCCCAGTAGAAAATCCATGAGACTTTGAGATTTATTGAAAATTGAAACAAAAGATTTTCTTGAGGCTTTAAAAATGCTTTTGCCTTTTTTTTGAAATGTTCGAACCGTTGACGAGTAAGACTAGGTAAAACAGTCTAGTCAATGCCAAAATATTCGAACCATGTTTGAAACCATTTTTATTTTAAGCCGCCTCTGGTTTTGGTCTCCCAAATAGCAACCCGGTTTAGGTAACCTTAAAATTTTATTTTATTGTTTACAAAATTTCAACCATTTTGACTGCCACATCATCCATTTTGAATTCCTGTTGCTTTCCTGTAATTATTTCCTGTACACATAGACTTTCTCTTCCTCTTCAAATAAAGTTATGATTATTAATTAGTAGCACATTTCCCTTTTACTACTTGTCATTATATCTTGCACTTGCAATTTTAATTGTTTAATTTTGATTCTAAAATATATCTTTCATGCTCTTATTTTCATGGGTTGAGTTTATTATCATTAAACACTTTATCGCTGTTAGAATGATTCGACGACCACAATGAGATTAAATTGTAAGCTTAGCTCAAAACTATATACTCATATGGTTTGTGTGATCTCATATATAATGCACTTAAGTTATATTCTTAATTCGCATAGAAACGATTCCTTAGTAGTTTTGATATTACTAAAGAGACGATGTCAAATATATTAGCAAAATTCGATCTATTACTAATTGTATATAATTGAACTAGGTAACCAATAGTAAAATCATGACATATCAATTGTCTGAATTCCAACCAACAATTGATTTTATTGTTTTCTATTTAGAATTTTTAGTTCAAATTTCTCTAAAATCAGTCGTTCAAATAGAGTACAATATAGGCCAGCCGGCCTACCATGCCTATCATCAAAGGCGGACCCTCACCTGGCCAACCCCCGGGCCGCCCATGCTGGGTCTGCCGAAAGCTTGAAGTCTTGAATCCGACGCTGTTCGTTGGGAAGAAATGAAGAAGGCAGCCGACGTCGGGCGAATTTTTTAAGGTCAAAATTTCAAACAATCCAAGATTCCAAATCCACAATTCCAAAATTTCACCCAAATCGTGGAAGAGGGAGACGACCAGGGCGATTGGCTGCACTAGTCCCTGTTGCTGCTGTGGCCTATGCGTTGTCGTTGCGTGTTTGTGAGTTGCACTGCCGTCGAGTCGCCGACTATGCCTAGCCTCTCCAACCTGTGTTGATGAGTTTGCTCTCTCTTTTCCTTTTTTGTTTTTGTTTTTGTTCCATAATTAATTTGTTTAATTTATTATTTATGTTTTATAAATTATGTTTATGGAATATGATTATATGAATGTGTTTGTGAATTGAGCCTGTAGTCTTTATTGTGAGGATTTTTAATTTTGTGAATTTGAAACTTGAGGATTTTGTGAATTCGAGAATCTAAGAATATTGGGGGTTGTTGCTAAATGTTAAGGTTTATGATTTATGAAATATGCAAAAACTAATCAAAAATTTGAATCTTTGTTTTTTTAGATTTTTTGGCTATGATTAATTAATTATCCGCGCTTTTGAGATGCAAATTCATGAAGTACATGGATAAAAATGGTTGATTTTCTTGATATGAGCCATTAAATTGCAATTTTTTTAATTACAGTTTCAATTTTTATAGGCGATGATGATTGATTTAAAGTTAAATATGCCAGTTCTGCTTCAGAAAATTCATGATTGATAAGTTATTTAATCTTTCTAAGCTTCTCAAACATTTTATTACTCAAATCAGAGGATATAAATGTTTAATTTTGATTTTATAACCATAAAGTCTTTGTAGTCCATGAAGATCTGATCCAAATAATTGAGATGTACTTGGTCCCATGTCCCTGAAAATGGAGAACCTCCTTGGGGTTGATACATCAGTATATGAAATTACTGGATATGTCTGAGACATTGAATTATAGTATTTGAGGTTTTGAAATATTTGATTTGTTGAATGAGTTTAACTATACTCTTGTCCTTGAATATGAACCAGGTCAAGGGTATGAATAACTCATAAATTTTGTGTTGCCATCAGCTTCATCTCTTGAAATTGCTAACGAGAATGAAGTTAAATAATAACGCTATATGTTTTGTTTTGTTAACTATGAAGCTGCTGCTGCCATTGGAGTTCTATTTTCTTCATTGGAGACTTGTTGCAAGATTGGTTCTTGCCCATCCCTTGCTCTACTTGGTTGGATTTAAAGTGTCAAATTTTTATTTTTTATTTTTTACATTGAGAAACTTGTATTTCTTGATTAGAAGAAAGATCTATTTGTGATGAACAATTGTGGCTTTTTAATTCATGGTTGAGACAGTTCATATATTTTTACAAGTTTGGTGTTAAAGGTTTGAATGTTAATTCAGAATTGAGATTGAATCTTAACACAAGTGTTGGAGAGTTGTATTATTAATAAACATTAAATATTAATAAACGATCTCGCTCTTATAATCATTGATTGTCGACGTTGATCGGTCAACGTCCGTCAGGAGTGAACTTCAATGATGAGTCTGCCACTGCCTATCATACGCACTAGAATAAATAGGGTTTTCCACAAAAAAAAAAAAAAATTCTGTTAGTGAAAGAAGACCTCCTAGGAATGCATCGAATTCCTTGGAAATGACTGAGGGTGGGACCCTAGCTACTAGCCCATGTTTTAAAGAACTTGACTTGTTCAAATCTAAGCACTTCCGTGACCATGTATGGAGTTAAAAGTGTAAACATGGAGAAACTTGTATTTAAATGAAGAAATTTCTTAAGCTACTTCGCTGGAAATTAATTTTAGAACATCTATCTTAATTCTGTAAAATAAATATCTCAATTTTGTCGTAGAATATTACAAGAAATTTCACTTTTATTAATGAAAGTTTATCTTAAAAAGTCATTATTTTATGATTTTGTCGAAAATTGGTTACGGAAAGATTTTAAGTGAAATTTCTCGCATATCAAGTCATTCTAACTGATTAGTTTGATTATGGATATCACTGATTAAAATCAACGAGTCCCAAGAGAGAGGAACTAGTTGCCATGATTAAGAGCTCATTTAGTACCGATTAAAACACAATTAAAATTGAAAATATATCCATTATTGAGTCTCACTCGTCTAATAAAAGTCAACAATAACAGCTAGTTTTTCAATTTTAATCCGATTTTAATATCTACCAAATGGACTCTAAAACTCTTTACTTTAACAAATACTTTATTATTTATCGAAAAATAAATAACCATGTGTAGGATAATGATTAAATGATGCAGGTAAGATGTTACTCATCATGGAAAATTGCATTTTTTTTTTTTATAGTAACGCTTCTTCATAAGTACACACTACAATATGATATGTGAAACTATAACTCGAATATAAGTAATTGAGATAGAAGACATAAATGAATTATAGAATTTGTAAGTATAACTTTCTGTTTTAACATATACCTATGACTAGTTTTCTATGATATGTGACCTGTTGATACGGATCAATGACCTTTACACTATGATATGTGACCCATGAGCTGTTACATGTGATCTGTGACATGTAAACTATTATATGTGATATTGATCCACTAGCATGTGACCAGTTCTCTTGGATCTATGTCCTATATATGCACTATAACATGAGACCTGTAAACTATTAACTGTGATATTGATCTATAGCCTATGACCAGTTCTCTTAGATCTGTAACCTATGGATATTGATCTGTTATAAATTTAATACAATCTGATGTTCCTCATTTTTAATGTGTTAAAACTTAGCTTCTTAAAAAAAGTGACATAATGTCACCTTTGTTACAAAAAAGTGACATACATTTTACAAAAATTAATGTCGTATGTACAATCTATTGAGACAATAATTCTAGTCATTTTAAACTTGTGGGAACACCATATAAAACATATCCAAAAAAAATCTCAATTAATTAATAGTAAACCATCTCCAAAAAAAAATTTAATGATTCTATCTTTTTAAACTTGTGGGAACACCATATAAAACAAATGATGCTCCAGTAAAAAAAGGGAATTCACAAGCTTCTCGAGCTTGTCTCATAAATGATCCGGTCCTCCGTCTGTGATTGCAATGACTCCTAGGCTCGTATTTGATTACATCACATGTAGAACAAGTCAAATCATTTGCTATCTCTTGAAACCAACCCGCACATAAGGCCATACCAAATTTATCAACATCATCGCTTACACTCCATAGACTAGCCACTATGTTAGGAGAACCCACCGATAAATACAAAATAGGAGCACCTTCCGGGGCGTAATGCCCATTCAGTCTTAGTTCACCACTTTCGCATCCTAACAATACTGTAGCAGCACAACTATTAAGTTCTTGCATCTTTTCCTCGAGGTCAATGTTCAACCCTGAAATGGCATGGTAAAAATGAAATCGAGTTTAACGATTCTTTGAAAATACAAAATAAAAAAATAGAATGCATGCCTGGCTACGCTTTACTTACGTTACTTATTTGTGAAACTTGATTCCCAAAGTAACATTTTTTTTTTACTGACAAATCTTGATGTTCTCTTAACTTACATTCACAAGTGTGACTTTCAAGCACAATAAAACATGTTCGAGTTGCTTACCGTTTCCATGGCCCGAGTAAACATAGAGGTTGTGGCTTTCCAAGGCTACAATCAGCTCATTGTCTGGGGGAAAATATTTATACGCTCCCTGCACGGAAAAGTCGAAGAAGGAACTTCAATCCAATTTGGCAAGTCTTTGTTTTTCTTATCAAGTATGAGATATAAAGAGTAAGATTACCTTGCAATTCTCTTCTTGCAACCATTTCTCAAATATAACCTGTTCACTTCCAAAGCAATCATTGTTTGGATTTATTACATAATATACGTTACGAGGATTTATTGATGGGAACGATACAGAATTTTTTGAAAACTGCGCTTGGTCTTGGCAGCATGTGTGAATTGTTGCAAGAATGCTTCCAACAGATAGCATACGATAAACCTCTTCATTTTTCAATATCGGCAAACTCTCCCATGGAAATAACTACATAAAATTATCAGTCTTGCTTAAATAACCTTTAATAATAGCATAAGACTATTTATGATCAACATGATACAAATTAATAAAAGAAATTACCAATTATATTATATAAATTACCGTAATGTAAAGAAAAGCATCACCTATTAGATTCATTTCTTTGATTTTCAAATGGAAAAATTCCAATTAATTGGTATAATATAAACTCTAAAGCTTAGAAAAACATTAAAAGCATAACAGGGTATGTACCTGAACCTCAGAATCCATGACTAGAATGATGGGACTTCTTTTTAAGCAATCAATCTTATCGATATCACATGTTTTGAACACTGAACTCAATAAGGATGTAGATATGTCAGGCTTTATGCCAACATAACACCGTTTCGTCAAGATATTTAATAAATGTCTCTCGTCTTCGGACAAATCCTCTTTCTTGAATACAAAGTGTTCAGAACTTGGCCACTGCCCCAACATGACATGTTTCCAAGCACCAAACCAAAAAGCTTCCATATTTCTGATACATAAAGACACATTGACATTACATTAATCAAATAAAAAACTAAACAATCCATCATTTTAATGCTAGTAAATTCGGTGCTATAGACCAAGGTCCCTAACATAATCGAGCAAATTAATAGTTCTTATTGATACCAAAAAACAAATGTTAAAGTTGTCTATGAATGAATACATTAAAATCTAAGGAACTTACATTAACAATTGACAGATGCTGTTATCAACTGTACGTACTTTGGATAGACAAGAACGCCCAGACTCTCTATTACTGGTATTTGGGTCATTTTTAAAGCATTCCAGCAGACTCCCCATAATCTCTCTGAAATTTGGTGCTATGTCATCTACAACGGTGGAACCCCAAGGTGGCTTCCAACTATTGACAAAACCTTTGCATTGGGAGACACTTGATCTGGAACCTGCATCATTTGTAACATAAAAGAACAAAAGAATTAGACTTTGCCATATTTCAAGATAATGCATGATATTACAAATCCCACAGTTTCTGAATTAAATTACCTTCCAATGTTTTATCCAGTGGCAGAAGTATAACATATTGATTATCTAAATTCAAATTGGATACTATAATCCACGTTTTGATGATGGAAGAACAATACAATCTCAAAATGTCAACATCAGCTCCAACAATCAAGCTAATGCAGATAACTGGTGCACAAGGAAGGTCTTGAAAAAATCTCGAAACAAATTCTTCTAGATTTTCATATGTCTCTGGTACAAGCCTAGAACATGCAAATAGGGGTTATAGTTTTAATTAATTTAATACTTAAGACATGGTAAGATGTATTTTATATTATTAGTCTAACCTGAGTGAGTTCTGTGTCTCCGAGATAGTGGGAAGTGGGTTTGGAAGCAAATACTTCAGAAGAGGAACAATCATAAATTAAATATGGTAGTCGGCATAAGGTAACAAGAAAAATGTAGGAAATCATAGAACACTTTTTGAAGATCACATACCTCAGAATATTTACCATTTTTCCTATTTGTGTTCTGCATCAAATCGTAGAAGAGTTGTTGGTTAAGTTGAGCACCAATAGAAGCTTGGTGAAAGTAAGTTGCCCATTTACTCTCTGAGACTTCGCTTGGAGGTAAAGAAATAGACTCGACTGATGTTGAAAGTGCATAGAGAACGGCAAGAAACCTAGAAATCTGTTGCATCATCATTGATAAGTAAATTATCACCCAAACAGATGAGGAAGAGGACTAGATTTCTTAACACTGTCCACGTTGAATTTCAAAAACTAGAGGCAGTCAAATGACATTTATGAGAAATTCACTTAATTTGTTTCTTTGACGCAGATATCTTTGCATATCAGAAAAGGTTCGAGCATGTTCTGAATGTGGAGGTAGCGGTGGAGGTGGAGTTTTCCAAAAAGTGACCTTCATTCATAAGGAATCAACATAATGGATTAACTGGGCATGTTAAGCCCCTGTTTGATGCCTATTAAAAAGAATTTTTTGAGGAAAATGAGTGTTGAAATAGTTTTTTTTTTTTTTTTTAGATAATGTGTTGTTGAAAGGTAAGAAAAAACTTGGACTTACTTGCAAAATATTCTATTGTGAAAATGTGTGCATTGAAAATGAGTTTTAGAAAAAAGAGTTTTTTGGAGAATTATAGACAAACAAGAGCTAAATTAGTTCAACACTAGTAAACACGACTTCAAAGTGTTCAAGAGTGTATTTGGGGAATAACATAACTATAAATATATGAAAATAAGCAGACTAAGATATATTCATCTTGGCCTTCACACATGCCTTCCTTTTACAAAGGTTGGTGCATATGGAAGCCAATATTCATAATTCATCATATTAAATTTAATCAAAAGAACCGCAGTCTAACCTTTTGAAAAGGTACAGGAACTTCACGACAAACTATAAAGGCTAACTTCAGTAGAGAAATGACTTTTGAGGTCTCAATGTGCGAAATCTTACAACAAACTTCTCTGCTTTACAAGAATAGGGTACATTAAAACAATCATATATATTATTGGTAGCATGAAGATCAAAAATATTTTTATTATATACCTGGTCTCCGAATGAGTATTAAAAGTGAACCTGCAAATATAATACAGCAGATCGGCTCGTTCAACAGCTAACACATCCCCAGGGAAATTGATTCCAATCGAGTTAGAAAACAAAGCATTAGCCGGAGAAGTTTGATGGGAACACGATGAACTATTGCCGAACAAAATTGATATACTTCGAAAAAAAAGTACATGTGCCAAATGGTTTTTGCCATACAAGCCATAAAAATTTCCTGCATAATAAATACATAATAAATACAGTTGAATATTAAAGAAAAAGGAACTGTATGATTCAATATTTTGACCGTTAACATCTCATAAAAAGATCTTCACATGCTCTGCAGTGTGCATACATTATTTACTAGAAATGGATAACCAAATACAAAGGGTAAAATCATAATCAAAGCAGGAGACTATACTAGAAGAAGGGTAAGTCGTAATTAAAGAAAATGTAAACGATGGTATATTACCAATTATTCACAACATCTTATATTGTAGAACTTGCCATTGAATGCACAATTCCAAATATTCACATACGAGTGAATACTAACGGATTAAATTTAATAAGCTAAATAGAAAACATTGGAATGGAAAAAAATTGAAAATTATAGAATGTCATCTTACCCAGGCTAATCAATAGCTTTAAAGAAAGCTTTCTGTGGACAAGGTCCCAGTTCATGTGCATAAATCTACTCAAAAAACCAGATTTAATGGCTTCAAGATAAAGACACTGCCAACATCTCATCTGACCACAAAGGCGATAAATTTGATTGATCTCAGATCTAGTCAATTTGAGATCACGTATATCATGTCGTAATTTCTTCTTAATCTCTTTTGTACCACCATCAAATGAACTATCTTCGCCAATGGCTTGTACTGCCCCAACTTTTTCAAGACTAGAATCAGAATGCCTCCACTCAGAACATATTAATTTCTTTAATGCCAACATGTACGAGTCTTTAACACAATATAATTCCTCGATAGGCGGCCTTTCTACATTCCTATAAGATTTACATAAAAGCGAATCTCCAATTTCCTGATTAATGGTCACTTCCAGTGAATTTGCACATTTCGTGCAAGAAATAATTGCACGATTATAATTCAATATTTTCTTTGCACTGCATAGCTCTTTTTCTGCCTGGTTCCAACAAAACTTTTTGCCATATAGTTTTCCTAATAAAGTTTTAAATAGAAAGTTAATATCTTTTGTTAAATGATGATAAAGTAAGGGAAAAGAATAAAACAACCAACCTAACATGGAAGAAAAATGAATTTCAAAAATTGCCAAGCCTTGAAATCGGGAGATGCTCTTCCCCCACAGTAAAATGTTTTGAGCTTTTTGCGCATTTCCTATATTCTCGTATATGCTTGCTACCTGTGATTTACAAATAATTGAGATAAAATAATGATATATGACAGAATAAAGCTTTAACCAGAATTATATAAGATAAAATAAAAAATTTGATACCTGAAATATGCTTTCAAGATAAGAGCTAAGTACATTCCATGGAGTAAGAATGCAATCAAAGTCATAAGAAATGCCGTCACCCAGCCACCCATCAATCGTTGCCAGATAAGAAATCTCTAACTTCACAACACTTCTGTATTCGTTTTCCATTTTCACACCATTTTCTTTATAAAATTCTTTCTTTCTTATGCTCGAGTAAATAAACTTTTTATCCAAAAGCATTTTCCTTAACCTCCGGGCTTCTTTTGCATGTTGAAGAGCCTATAAAAATATGGATGACCGTGTTACTGACTAACAAAGAAAGCATGCCTAAAAGCAATGTTTGGAAAGTTTTGCATTCCCTTTCAGAATAAAAGGCCAGTACCTATATGTACACCGGACCAAAGTATATGAAATCAATTTCATCTTAACTTGATGCTAATTATTTTAATGCAGCAGAAAAGAAAGAGCTAAACATAGGATAAGGTTAGAGATCATAATAAAGATCAAGTAACATTTAATAATCAAGCATACGTTTGAATCCTAAAGTGATTGTTAATTTTTAATTCGAACAAAGAGTATAATCAATACCTTGTTACTTTAGGAGTAAAAATGAACTAATTAACCAACATGCATTCATAACATGAAATCCTTCACCTATTTCTGTAGGTACATCGTCAATTCAATTATACGTGAATCCTAAACATTTTCTTATTTTTTAACCACGCAGTCTCCAATAAACACTATTCCAAAATGCATTTTGGCTCAAAAATAGGCTCAAATAGGGGATTAATCTAATCTCAGTAGTTTGACAATAAGATTGATAAACTCATTTTTTTTTATATGATCATGAGAATTGCATTAGCGAAAAGATCATGACATAAATCCGAATCTTGAAGGGATTATGAACATTAATTATTAATTCGAATTCTTTGAGGTAATAAAGAGAGATTAATTAAAGGATAACTTTATGTATTTAAATACATTATTTAGAATTCCAATTGCTATCTATGAACAACAATCCAATTTTTGGTTTATCAGTATCTCATATTAATATATGGTGGTGATTTTGAATCCAAATCCAAATCCCAACACCAATAACCTTTTGGACCATGCTACAAGTACCTAATCATTTACATAATACATTACATAATTGACATGTGTCATGCATCCATCGGCAGTCTACAATTTTTGACTTATTCACACTTCACATTCACGGTCAGATTTCTTCCACATGGACATATGTAATCCATTATGCACATGGAGAATTATCCAAAATAAAAACAAAAATTATGTACATGGAGAATTATCCTAACCTTTTACACCCTAAGTTATGACTCCCACCCACCTCACCTATTATGTAGCTCCAATGATCATAAGTGTCCATATAAAATTATGTTTGTGTAGCATTTTCCATTTTTTATATTGATGAAATTGCATTCCACATGCAGAGACTAGATTATGAACAAAACATTTATGGAAGCAAGCAACATATCTTTGAAATTACCTCAATTAATTTTCCAGTTGAAACTAGCCTTTCAGACAAGCTATAGTAAAGATAGGATGCAAGAAACTTCGACCCATCAACTTCAGGAGCCTACCAAAAGGAAATATAAAGACATTGATTAGTATAAATAAATATGTCTAGTCTAAATTGAAGAAAATATTCGCATAAATTATTACAACTTACACTGGAAATCAAACCAAAAGCAGCTTGCTTAATCTGGTCGTCCATGCAATTAAACCCAGTTACTTGTATCTTCAATTCGGCCATACAAGTTTTTTCTAAACTGCCCGACTCGGAAAGTTCGCCATAGTGCTTATAAAAACTTCTTATAAGCACTTCATGTATGGGTGAAGAACAGAAGGCATGATTAAGCCTTCTATTTTTCCACAGTATAGCCATCTTCTCTAGAGGAATGTTTTTAGATTCATACAACTGGATCACCACATCAAAGAATCTGGTTTCCAAATAGCCCTGGAATAAAGCAAAATTATGTAAACCCAATTACCAAATATCAAAAACACAAATATATATTCACAATTACCTGTGCTGATAAAAAGTCAAAAATAAGACATAACAAGTGTAGGACTTCATCCCACATCTTATTGGTCTTCTCATCTGCATGGCAATAATGAGGCAAATCTTTAACTGCATCCAACATACTTTCATACAATACTCTGTTTCAAACAAAAGAATTGGATTAGAAAGCATCAAACAAGTGACAATTACATATTCAACAAGTATTTACTCAATGTGGAGACAAACCTTCTGTCCAAAATAAGATTTGACTGAGGTTTTGCATCATGGGCATACAGAAAACGTAAGATACAAGCAATAGCTAGTTGGAGATGAACAACTGAACAGCAGCTTTTATTTTTTTCTTTGACAGCCGTCTGTCAACGTCAAAATAACATCCAAATACAAGTGAGAACCATTAAATGTGGAGTATAAATACAAGAAATCAAACCAAAATAATTGTATATCTGACTCACCAATGTAGAAATTGCTTTGAACATGCACAAAAAAGCATGATTTAGTTTTTTACGTTCAGCTCTTAGTTTCCTTCCCTCTTCTATCTGAATTCTGGATTCCTCTAATTCCTTATCTTCCATATCATAAATGGAACACCAGTCTCTGTGCCACTTTTATATTCCCAAATCCTTAGGCCCTCAAAACTGAACAAATGCAAGCAAAGGGGAAAGTTTGACTTATTGGCTGCTGAATTGAGAACAAAAATGCAAAGAGAAGAAATTGAGAATAAAACAAAAAAGTTAGCTTCTATATTTTCTATTGTCGCCGTTTATGTATACACCAATATCTGTAACAGTGCTTATGTACTGAGCCTTTCATGCTGTCAATCTCTAAACAAATAAATAAGATTATCCCATGTGTAATATGTAAAATAAATCCAGAGCAAAAACAGTTTTTTTTTTTTTTTGTGACAATGGTAGGTACTATCAATATTTTTCGTAATCAAATGCAATAAAATCGCAGGTGGCCTAAATCTATGGAACTCTGTTCTCTCTGTGACATTTAAAGGTGGACTCGCAGTCACCTAAAGTGGTGCTAATCACCAATGTTCTTAAGATAGCAATGCTCTATTTTTTAATCGTACTTGCAAATCCTTAATATAATCCATAACTAAGGGCTTGTGTGGATTTTATTGTAATTTCCTTGATTGAAGTCAAGTTTAAACATTGATTTTTAACTACAAATTCACAACTAAAACCGAGAGAGAGTTAAACGAAGCTTGCTGGAAAATTGATTTATAACTATTGAGAGTTAAATGCAACCGATTAAACACATTGCAAGGAAAATAGAAAGGTGGTCAAAGGAAAAATTGAGAGGCAATACCGGAGTCTGAAAGAAGAGAGTTAAACGACCAATGGAGAGCAAAATTCAATTTCAGCAACACAAAACTTGTTAAAATAGTCTAGTATTTATATGGGGGTACATGCCAAACCTTAGAATACCACAAAGATGGAAAAAAATAATAAAAAATAATGTTGAATAAAGGAAATAATATTTTTTCAATAATCCAACCTAATTTGGGTCAAATCTAACAAAAATCAATATGCACTTAATTTCAATTCGAAGCAGTTTCATCTAGTTCCCTAACTGTTTAAAGGATTGACCTCAAGATTTTCCTTCCTTTTTATTTCAGCTGCTGGGGACACTCAACATTCAACAACATAATATTTGAGGTGATTGAATTTAATCAAGCTTTGTTCGACTGAGATTTTAAATGCTGTATAGCCCATTTTTGGTAGGGATCAAAATCAAATTTTTAGTAGATTTTGATAGAAAGTTGTGGTGTCCATAAAATACGTTATTAATTTTGATTTTAATTAAATCTAAATTTTACAAGGGTGTCCTCGACTAAAATTTTGATTAAAAAATATTATAAATCCTTATGAATTTCGTAAATTTGAATAGATTTAAGAATCTCATCAAATATGGTGAATTTTATAAGATTTGGTTATATGTATTTTTAAGCTTGAAATCCATTCAAATCTTTTAAAATTATTGTATTAATAATTTATTTTATAAATCCACTAGTTATTGAGGATACATAAATTTTAAAAGATTTCATTAAAATCTCAATTGTGAACACCTAAATTTTAATGAATTTCATTAAAATTCATTAAAATCTCAATTGAGAACATCTAAATTTATACGAATTTTAATTAGATTTTAACTCAGTCTTATATTAGATGGAAGCCTAGGGCATGGATAATGAGCTTTGATTTCAGTAAAAATCGGATTATGGGGCTAAAAGTCTTGCATTTGTCACCTTGTATGATAAATTGGAAAAATTGCAGCAGCGGTCCCTAACATTTTTTTTTTTTTTATGTGTATATTCAAATAGAGGAAGTTAACATTCTAAGATTATGTTTTTTCGAGTCTATAATTGGCGTCGATGTCTTGAATTATGGAATGGTTTTCCATTGACAGGAAATATGTTCATGTCAACTTTCTGGGCACCAAAAGTCCATATTCTACCAACTTTATCCATGCTTTGTGGCTGCACATTCCTCCTCAGATTTGGACATTAATTTGAATACTCACAAGTTCGAAAGCTTAAAAGCTAATCATTTATGCTGAAACTTTAAAATAGAAGAAAAGTAAAATAACTTAAAAAAGTGGAAGCATGTGGGTTGTTAGATCAATTTTACACGTTATTTTGGAGATGGTTTCTGGTCACAACTTACCCAGATGAGGAAGAAATTCTCCACAGATACCCTTCGACACGATGCATGAAATATGGTTTTACTTAAAATTTCTTGTGACAAGGCAACGTAGAATTGACAGAATAATGAGATTATGTTTTTATTTTGATTCATTCCTTACGTAGTTCTATACTTCCATATCTAGAAAACTTGTTTTTTCCTTGAAAAAGCCAAAGCCAGCTGTTACAGATTCTGCCGTGAAGAAGGCGGAGGATGTTGTCAGCAACATGCTAGCCAAGGGCTTAATTTTGGGAAAAGATGCCCTCAACAAGATGCCCTCGGCCATGCAGGGGCGGACCCACCAAGGGCCCAGTGGGGG
>CAIGRQ010211374.1:4107-15774 GCA_903798375.1 Fraxinus sp. D2006-0159 | reverse complement strand
AATGACATCAGTTACAACCAAACTCCTTTACTCGTCAGCCATTGACACAAAGCACAATATCCAAAATAAAGAAGTACAAGAGTCCAAAGCAACACAAATAAAGTGAAGCCCAAAAATATAAAGCCCAAAGGGAGCCCACCAACCAAAGGCAGCCCAAACAAAAGAGCCCACCAAACAAATAACCCAAGAAGGCCGAGAATACTCACAAAGCAGCCCTAAACTCACGCGACTCACACCGATGGAGATTCACCGTGCGAGCAGACCCGTGAAGCGAAGTCGGAACACGCTGCCTCTGTTGAACCAGAACCTGAAAAACGCCGGAAATGTGGGCTCGATCCCCAGACGGCACAAGAAGAGTCCTACGCCTCCACTGAAAGTCCAAATCGAGGAAAGCCCCTTCCTTAAACCCAAATCGAGGAGCTGTCGAAGTCACTAGCTCCGACAGACAACTCAATTGCCCGCACAAAAACACTCACCAAGCACAGGCGGTGCCGGAAACACCAGACAGAGCAGTCGACTCAAGCGGGCAACCACAGGTTTGAAAAAAATTTACTGCTCTGATACCATGATACGAAAAAGGAGAATAATATATTGATTATTACATAGGAGAAGAATCATATATATATACAAATTGAGGAGCAATCTAAATAAGGAAAGAATCCCTAATTACGTTAATTCCTATAATTAAGTTATTATTTACTCTAACATCCTTTATTTTTTATTAGTCCACTCCTGGCAGCATGCGCTATCATCTAGTCTTGTATCTAATAATTGCTGGTTGGGTTTATAGCGTTTACTGGGATTTGGGTTTGGGAAAGATGAATAACCTTTCTGGTTCTTTCGTGAAAGAAAATTTTCGATAATGATCACTCTTTTACATCCCAAAACGTTGACGCTCTTCTTACCTGATGGCATTAGTCTGTTACTCCTTTTGGTGCATATATATCTGAATTTTTTTTGTCATTACATTTGAATTTTTTTCACTGTCAAGTACATGCCGTCTTCCATGGATGCTTCTGACTCTGATGGCTCACACTGACACGTGCATGGATGGCAAGACAGTTATACTGATTCGCATCAAGATAATGATCTTGTGCTTTGCTTGTAATGTAATGTTCAACATTGTTCTAACTTTTTATAAATTCTTTCCTTGTTTGTGATGCATCCTTCATTAGATGTTCAGTGTCCTCGTTGTTTTGATTGTTTGAATGTTGGTCTTAAGAGCTTTTTATTGATCCAACTCTTGGATTAGGGGGGATAAGGAGAATATCATTTGTTCTGGTTGCTTTCTTTGTACAGGTACAGACTATCTGAAATAGTAGGTTCTGAGATTGGTGCTGGCCTCGTTGGTCACCTGCATCTGGACAAGGTTTTCAGTAATGTTGAGGATATTGTAGTTTTCATATTTTGTTCAGAATTTTTGGCTGATATTACTCATGTTCTCTTAACTTGATTGAACAGGTACAGCTGATACAGTCAAATATTAGCATGAATGATATTCTTGAAAAATGTCAAGACACCATCAATCTATGTCAGAAGAAGAAAAAAGTGGGCAACCTGTTCAAGAGAATAGATTTATCGTTCAGGTTGGTTTTTGATTGCTGGGTATGCAATTATAGTTTTTGGACATGCATCTTGGTTTATTCAGTGTTTTCATTTTCATATTGCAACTTGGCCTGTGAGTTCTCCACATAAAAAAATTGGCTAAAAGGTTTTAACTCTCTGTTTCCTAACTGTTGCCAACCTATGACAGATGCCATGCAAAACATTATCATAAAATTGACATCCATACATTTCGAAGTGTGCAATTATAATATGTTGTGGATGTAACTAAGTTTCTCTGATATCCTGTAAGAGAATAATATATATACTAATAATTGGTGTAATTGAAGATCATTTGCACCTTCCTATGTAGACTAACAGTTATGGAAAGATTTAGATTGGCCAGGCAGTCCCTCAATAAATTAAAAAGTTTGTTGGGGAGAGTTGAACCATCACAAAAGGAAAGATAACTTATAATATAAGCACTCTACCTTTCAAAAAATATAAGCACTCATAAATTTTGGCTTTGGGATCAAAATGAGGAAGATACTATTTCCTTCTAGGAATATCGAAAGATCATCGTACGAGGATTGTGAAGTAGTTCCTAGTGAGAACTATCTATGCATCATAGGTTGGTGGTACTGGATACAGTTATTTGGTTCAATTTTTAACAAGGACTTGTTATTCATAGGATTGGGTACAGGCAACAAATTGAAGGTCAGGATAGCATGATTTGGGCGATTGATTCATGACTTGGGTATACATAAAGATATCCCATTGACACAGGAGTAATATGATCAATAGATCTGTCAGAAGAGTGAGAAATAGATCATAATTAACATGGCTTGATATGATTGCAAATGTTTTGATTTTATTGGATTGAAATCACGTATAGAGATGGAATGTTTGGAACGGTAAGGAAAGGATTCATACCGACTCAAATTTATAGCGAGTAATGCTTAGTTTGTAAGCAGTGTTGTATATTTACATGCATTGATAAAAAAGCAACTGTAGTATTTTGGGGCTTGTTCAGAACGATGGGCAATCCACTTTTCTGTAACGTTGCATGGAAAATTGGCAATATTCTCATGATTCCAACTTTTTGCTGTCCTAACTTTCCTAGCATATAAACTTTATGGTCACGTACCATCCAACCATTTCAATCATATGGGCTCAAGTGAAGAGTCATAGCTTGGGTAATATATTTTAATGGTAACATGAATTGTCAAATGACTCAAATGGCATAATATTTTATGGTTTCTTTAATTTTGCTTCCAAATTAATTTATTGCTAAATGGATTAGAATAGCAAATAACTCATAGCAACTATGTCCACTAGGTTAGATTATGTATTTGATAAGATAATCTAATTGCAAAGCTGTTCATTTCTTTTTCTCTGATTGATTGATTCTTTAGTTTAGCATCAAAATTAATTTTTTCATTGTTTATAATTGGACCAAACACACAAGTATTGGATACTGAGACATATATTAATTGACTGCAGCAATTGTTGTTCTTTTCGCCACTCTGCCGAAAGCAAGTCGACCGACATTCCATGCTTGCAGTTCTTTTGGATAGGGGCAAATGATGACCATTTAGAGAGGATTTCTCATATTCTTGCTGATACAGTTTGCCCAGTGTTGTTAGAAACAGTTATTAAAGGTATTTATATGATTTGTTTCTAGTTTTATTATCTATACATATCTAAACGATTCTATTTTTCTTTGTGCTGTATAATATTTAGTCATATTTGACCTAGGATGTAATTTGTTCTATTTTGAGAATATCCTAGTTCATTCAAGAGTTAGTCGTGTTATTACCTGTAATAAAAACTTCTCAAATTTCTTGGTTTCTGTTCCTTTGCATACTGTGCAGTCTGTGCTTTATTGTTGGAAAGAAGTGGATTGTGGACCATCTGCTCTGGGTAAGAGCCTGTACTGACCGTGGACGTATATTTAATCATGAATTGGCAGGTGATCCTATGGTTCTTGCGGCGAATATAATTTGGATTAATTCTGACGCAACTTCGAGTAGGAGCCCTTCTAAGAGCCAAAAGGGTGAGTTGGCTCTTGATATAATTCTTGAAAAAAAGGCTGTCAGAAAGAGTGGCGATGCCTGGAGGGTTGTCATGGACTCCTGCTTACCGGTCATGCATTTGATTGATATCAAGCGTTCAATCCCGTATGCTGTAAAACAAGTGCAAGAGTTGCTTGGTATTTCTTGTGCGTTTGAGCAAGCTGTTCAGGTATCTTCATATATCTCTTGCCACTCACTCTCTACCTCACTCCTGCGCCATCGCATGTTGTCTCAGAGATATGCACACCCTCGTGTCTTTTTGAGTCATTGTTTATTTGAAGATCTACTGTTACATTTATATCTTTTCCTTTGTTTATTTGGGGGAGGTGAGGTGTTCGAGAAGGATGAGGATGTTAAAAGAGAGATCATTTCTATCTTTTGACATAATATATTTGAAAAATTGAAATGTGATGTGGGGGATGGGTCAAAGGAGGGAGACAAGGTGCTCCATTTAGGAATAACAAAGGCACGGTAAGGGAAAGAGCTATTGAGCCGGTGGAAATGAAGGCGGTCATATTTTATTATGATAAAGTTGAGTGTCCACATCCAGACAATTCTCTTTAGCAGTATATCAGGATTTTTGGAATATTATTAGAGGGAATCTGTTGAAGACTTTTTAGGAGTAATATCATGACGGTGGTCGGTGCTACAAAAATTTCACTTTTTTTGTGCCTCGTTCCGAAAAATCAGATTCCAAAATTTGAGATTTTCTTCTGATTAGATTGGTTACGAGCTTGTATAAGATCACCGCTAAATTTAGCAAATAGGCTTTGTGAAGTTACAAAGGAGAGCTTTTTGGATAAGTAGAGGCCTTTGTGAAGGGAAGACCAATTTTAGATTTGCTGTTGGTAGCTAATGAAAGGGTTGAGAAATACAGAGCTCTGTAGAAAGGGGCTAGTTTGAAAAGCACGTGTCATGTAGATTGGGAGTTTTTAGATTCTTCCATAGAGAAGAAATATTTTGGTTTGAGTTGGTGGAAATTGATTAATGGTTGTCTTAGAATGGGTTCATTTATCTGATCATTATCAATGGCAAAGCAAGAATAAATATAGGGCTTCGGGAGGATTGAAACAAGGTGATCCATTGTCACCTCTATTTTTCACATTAGTGGAAGATCTTGTAAGGCGGCTACTAGAGAGGGCAAAGCAGGCTTCTTTGTTGGAAGGATACGAGACGTGAAAGGAGACCGCTGAAACCTGTTGGGGACCTCTAATATGCTATAATCTATTTCTCACTCTCAATGAAAAGCACATCCACTTTCAGTGCCATTTAGGGCGTAAGTCTCACATTTACAATTTGCAGATGACAGTGTTGGCTCCTTTTCGTTCTCGTCTAGGAATATTGATTTTACACGTACTTATTATGTCTCGAGTATAATAGAACAACGATATTAGGGATTAACAGTGATAGAGCTTTGTTCAGAGTTTGGCATCTGGGATTGGTTGTTCAGTTAATTCTGAAATGTTGGGCCTTCACTGTGCGGCAATCCTTACTTTTATGACTTTTTGGTCAGTGGTCAGCGGGAGAGTGACTGAAAGCTGGACAAGTGAAAGAAATTTCCCTTCTTTAGAAGGTGTAGACTAACTTGAATTTAAGTTATTTTGTGTAGCATTCTAATGTATTACATTTCAAGGTGTAAGATGCCGAGTCAGGTGGTTGCATGAGTAGAAAGATTTATGAGAGATTTTTGTTGGAAAATGGGGAGAGGGTCAAAGGAGTCATTTGGTAGCTTTGGATTTAGCTTCTAGAAAGCAATAGCAAAGGGGGGTTGGGAGTGGGTATTCTCAAGTTACAGAAAATGGTTTGGGAGGTTTTCTGTGGAGCTACTATATTTATGTGGAAGGGTTGTGAAAGTTAAGATTGAAATCTCATGAATGGGAGAGGCCTTTCTTTAGGAACTATTTGAAGTACATATATCTGGGTTTTTCTTATATCATTCTATTCACTATCTGGGATTTGGGGATTGGACTATAGATAAGATTCGGGGATGTTTGGTGGGGCATTTCTCCTTGGAAGTCCTGGGATTGGAAAATGCTGCCATTGAATTTGTCGTTGGAAAACAATTTCATTCCTTAGCATTTTAAGTTTCATTGAGGTTTAAGGGATAGTGAGCTACCATAATTATCTTCTTTGTTATCATCCTTGTGAGTATTTCTCTAAAGCTTTATTTTTCTGATAGAAGGTTGTGGGAGCTGGCGTCCTGCAGGGTATTTTCTTGCAAGTCCTATTTTGTAGAGTTCACTATTATTTGAACCCTTCTTTCATTTGGAAATCGTGCCCTTATGGATTAATATAATTGATTATAAGTAGAATTAGAATATCAAATCACGAAATTGAGATTTTGATGTTTTTATGTAATAAAGTAATTGAATACTATTATTCATTCAATTATTACTAAAATTATGCCTCTGTTTGGTATACATTATTTTTTTCATTCTCATTTTTCTACTCATTTTCAATCGAACATTCTTCAATAAAATAATATTTAACATTTTGTTTTTCTCTGTTTAAGGCCCTGTTTGATCCACATTATTTTTTTCATTCTCATTCTTCTACTCATTTTCAACCACACATTCTTCAATAAAATAATATTTTCCGTCACATCAATAATTTTTCATTCTTTTCAACCACACATTCTTCATCAATCTACTATTTCAGAATACATTCTTCCAAAATAATGTGGCTCAAACACACCTTATATTGGAATATTATGAAATTTAATAATTAACCTATAAAATTTATTATTTTAAGAATGTTAATTTACAAGTATATGTTTAAAATATATATTATTTAAATTGTGTGATGTAGTAATAAATATTATTGTCTCTCACTGGGTTCATATTAGTGTGGTGTAATTGCAATAGCTGCAGATTCATAATTGTGTAGTTTTTTGTTCTTAAGTCAGTTTTGCTGAGTTTTCTAGCAATAATATACCTCTGTGAAATCTTTGATCAGGCAACTAAATTTTACTCGTAGTTGTTTGTTTGTTTGTTGTCACTTGTTTAGATTTCTTTATTTGTCTTTCCAAAAGCTTAACCTTTTGTTTTATTTTATAGCGTCTGTCCACATCCGTGACAATGGTTACAAAAGGTGTATTGAAAGATCATCTCCTTTTGTTGGCCAACAGCATGACATGTGGTGGGAATCTGATTGGTTTTAATGCCGGTGGTATTAAATCATTGTCAAGATCACTTAATCTTCAAGTACCATTCATGGAGGCTACACTGTTTGTAAGAACAGTTTCTGTTTCTTGATATGGATTGTGTCGTTCCTATTCTTTGTTATCTGTCATTCTAAAGTATATTTTATCTTGTCTCTGCTTCAGACCCCAAGAAAATGCTTCGAAAGAGCTGCTGAAAAATGCCATGTAGATGCTTTGACAAGCATTGTAGCCTCTTGTTCCTGGGGAAAACATGCGTCTGTTGGCACAGGATCGCCATTTGAAATTCTTTGGGACACTAGAAAGGTGCAGTCACTTGTTATCTGTTCCTGATATCATTTTGTTTTTACTCTAGGGTATACATTGACAAGCATTTGTTTGATGATGTGTTGAATCTGTTCTTTGGTGGTTTACATTAGAAATAATCAACAAGACTAATGTCTGAATCCCTTTTTTTGCTAGGCTGAGTTGAATCAACAAAATGGACTGAATGTCTATGATTTTCTTCATTTGGTAAGCAGCAGCTCCAAGCAGGAAAATATGGGTACTAGTTGCCTTGGTGCGGAAATTGATTATCTGGATCAGGAAGATGAATACATGGAATCTGACCTGTCTCCAGTCCGAGATCCTGGTATTGAGAAGCCAACATTTGAAGATGGAGATAATTTTTCTCCTGAAGAGAATGAATGGATACAGACATCTTCTATTACTGGAAAATCTAGTGGTAATTGGGAGCAGGTAAAGAAAGCTGAAAGTCCTACTCGCTCTGGCTGGGGGATTGAGAGAGAGAGAAAGGATGATGATTTGGGTGGCAGTTGGGGGCAGGCAGTTGAGAAAGTAAAAAACTCAACTCCTGGCTGGGGTGTTGACAAAGGTAAGAAGGATGATACATTCTCTGAAAAGGCACCCGAAGATTCTCCAAAGAATAACAGGTCTGCTTGGGGGAAAAAGGTTGATTCTGCTGAAAAATGGAGTACAGAAAAGGTTGAACAAAGTACTTGGGCTAGTGCAAATGCATCAAAATCTAGTGGTCAGTCCAGTTGGGGGCAGGTAGTAGAGAAAGTCCAAAGCACAACTTCTGGCTGGGGTGTTGATAAAGGTGAGAAGGATGATGCATTCTCTCAAAAGGCGCCAGAAGATTCTCCGACGAAAAGGTCTACTTGGGGGAAAAAGGTTGATTCTGTTGAAAAAGGTCCAACAGAAAATGCTGAACAAAGTACTTGGGCTAGTGCAAATGCATCAAAATCTAGTGGTCAGTCCAGTTGGGGGCAGGTAGTTGAGAAAGTCCAAAGCTCAACTCCTGGCTGGGGTTTTGATAGATGTGAGAAGGGTGATACAGTCTCTGAAAAGGTACCAAAAGATTCTCCAAAGAATAGCAGGCCTGATTGGGGGAAAAAGGTTGATTCTGTTGAAAATGGTCCCACAGAAAAGGCTGAACAAAGTACTTGGGCTAGTGCAAATGCATCAAAATCTAGTGGTCAGTCCTATTGGGGCAAGGATGTTCATAGGGAAGATAGTTTCCCGACACAGACTCAAGAATATCAGTCAGTATCTTTTTGTGCTTGGGGTAAAAAGCAAGATTCCGAGGGAAAAGGTTGGATTGAAAAAGACGATCAGAATAATTGGTCGAGTGCAAGTACACCAACACAAAAAGGTCATTCCAACTGGGTTAGATCTTCTGGTGAGAAAGATTGGAGCGGAATGGATGATCGAAGTACATTGGTTAATGCTGGCACGCCAAAGTCTAGCAGTCAGTCGGACTGGGGTAGAGAGTCAGATGAAACAGGTTGGAACAAGAAGAAAGACCAAGGTAGATGGGCCATTCCGAGTGCACCAAAGGATAATAATCAGTCCAGTTGGGGCCGGGATGCTGCTCAGATGGAAGCTGTTATCCCTGCTAAAGCTCAGGAGGATTCTAAACGGGCTACAGATTGGGACGCATTAGGTTCTGATAGTGGACAAGCTGGATCAGGTTCATGGTCGTCTTGGGGGAAGAAAACTGCAAAATCCGATGAAATCGGTAAAAAGTCTGATCGCTTGATTTCTTCAGCCGATGGAGACTCTATTGGTGTGTTGCATTCAAATGAAAATCTATGGGAAGCGAAAGTGGCTGACCATGGCAGTCAGTCAAAACCTTCTGCTTGGGGTGCTTCAAATGACGGGGGTAAGGTTGATTCACAATCTCCCAGGGAACAAAAGAAAGATTCTCCAGTCAGTAATTGGAACCCCACTCCAAAAGAGTCAAATGACTCTGGTTTTGCACCACGTAGACATTTTGCTGGTAGAGGGGATTCAAACAGAGGTCGAGGTAGGGGTCGCTCCGGTGGAGACTGGAAGAGCAATAGAGGTAGGGGTCGCTCTAGTGGCAGAGGAGATTTTTCTGATGATTTCAATACACTTGGAACCTTCACAGTGACGAGACAGCGCATGGATTTATTCACGGTGGATGAACAAGACATTCTTTCAGATGTTGAAGCAATTATGAAGAACATCAAAAGAATTATGAACCAAACAGGGTAACTTCGTGTTTTGATTCTCAGCCTTTAAATTTAGCCCCTGTTTGGCACCCATTCTCATCTCAATTCTCATTTTTTTCTTTTTCTTCATTTCAACCACACATTCTCCCAATAAAATAATATTACACACAAATCTAAAACTTTTCATAACTTTTCCACCACACATTCTCTCATCAATAACTATTCCAAAAATTTAATTCTCCAAAAAATGGGTGTCATACACCCTCTTATTATTTACAGTTTCCTACTTTTGGAGATCATATTATGTGCAATAATGATACGAGAACAAAGTAAAATAAACGCTCTATTTTTGTTTTGTTTCTCATGCTTAATGAGATAACGTAATGACAGACCCAGCAGAGTAGAGAGAAAAAATTCATATGGACTACCTCAAATTTGTTGAAAAATAAGATTTAGCATGTTGTTGTTGTCTCATAATTTACAGTATCATCAATATAGGCTGGAGAATTCTTACAAATTCACTTGAGTTGATATAAATTATTCCAATAGTGTCGTGAAGTAGAATCAATGCCTGCATGTGAAACGCAAAACCCTTTGTTCTCTTTCAGATAGCTGAGAAAAAGTTCGAACCAATATTATCAACTTTATGGATCAGTTTCCTCTATTGTGTTATTCTCTTGAAAAGGGTAAAAAGAATAGGAAAATACAGGGACAAATTACTATGCTGGAACACCTTTGATTAATTTGTTTACAAAGATTTCAGGGTTTGGATTTCTTATTAGGGCAAACTGATAAAATATGAATCTGAAATCTGACCAAGTAACATTTTTGTGAAGGTACAATGATGGCGATCCTATATCCGGGGACGATCAATCATACATGGTGGATAATGTGTTGAATTATCATCCCGATAAAGCTGCAAAGATGGGAGCTGGATTAAAGTATATCATGGTAAGCTAATTTGTTCTTCATTGATCGGTTAAATGTCTTTTTTTATGTATCTTTGTGGTGTGCTTCATGGATTGCTATCGCTAATTCATAGAATCTTTCTTCTTGAGCAATGTAAGCTTTCAACGTCAAGATATTTTTGACGTCAGAATTGATGAACTGAACTTGTGCTCATAAAGCCTTTCAAAGGAAAAATTGATCTTGAATCTATTTTGAAACGTTATTAGATTTCTTGCACGCACTAACATGTTCACACTAACAAACATGTGTTTTCGTGGCCGTATTATCTAAGTTCTGGGCAAAAGCTGCTCCAAATTAAGCTGTTCTTCATTTTAAACAAATTGTTGCATATACTTAACATACTCAAGATTGAAATGATTTCTTTATGTGATGTAACCTCATTGTGTGGTTCTACAAATATTTTGAAGAACATGGTACTTTACATTCAACTGCCTCATTTTCTTCCCTTTATCGTTTTTTCTTTTTTTCTTGAAATTCTTTCCTACTTGTCATGTTTAAATTTTTTCATTTGTTTTTCTCGTTATTTTTAACGGCTTGTTTTAAGCTAATTTCAGTACTTGATGTAACAGGTTAGTAGGCACCAGGAGTTCCAGGATAGTAGGTGCTTCTTTGCTGTTTCTCTTGATGGTGTTAAACAAGATTTTTCCTACCGTAAATGTGTGGAGAATTTTCTCAAGGAAAAGTATCCCGATAAGGCTGAAGGTTTTATTCCCAAGTACTATAGAAGGCAGCAAGCTCGTACTGGCTGGAATAAGGATCGTGGTTCTGCCTCAGGTGAAGCTAGAACTCCCGGCTGGAAACGGGACCGTACTCCGGCTCCAGAAGAAGCTGGAACTCCGGGCTGGTGCCAAGAGCGTACTCCGGCTGCTGAAGAATCTGGAACTCCAGGTTGGAACACAGGTCGGATTACTCCAGCTCGAGATGAAGCTGGAACACGAGGCTGGAACACAGGCCTTAGTACTCCATCTCGAGATGAAGCTGGAAGTCAAGGCTGGAACACAGGTCGTAGTACTCCAGCTCGAGATGAAGCTGGAACACCAGGTTGGAATGCAGGCTGCAGTACTCCAGCTCAAGGTGAAGCTGAAAATCCAGGCTGGAACACAGACAGTATTCAAGCTCGAGAGGAAGCTGGAGCTTCAGGATGGAACAAGTCCGGCTCCAGATGAAGCTGGAACTCCTGGCTGGCAGTAGGGGGAAAGAAACGGTAGGTGTCAAATAGTAGTTTGCAGTCCTAGTTAGATTTGTGGATTCAATCAGGCATTAATGAATGACATGTTATGCTTTCAATTGCACCAGATGATGGATGGATGGGTGTATGACTTCAAATTATTTTTGGTTGAATCAATGTTTTAATTAATGCCTTTCTGTAGTTTCTGTTGCGTTTGTTGTCTAAGCAGGCTTAAAAGCAGCACCATTATTTTTTTTTTTTTTTTTTTTTTTTTTT
>CAIGRQ010211345.1:0-11206 GCA_903798375.1 Fraxinus sp. D2006-0159 | reverse complement strand
GAAGGAATGATTAACCAACAGTATTATTTTGGAATCAAGTCTAGCAAAACACATGTTGCAAGCCACCTTCTAAATCTCGTGCAAAAAAAGTATATAAATATATAGAAAGTGAAAGGGCGAGAGAGGGACTACCCAAGAGCAGGAAATTCGGTTGAATCTCAGAATAGGGTCAGGATTCAATTGTGAAATTCTACGCTCTCTCTTTTTTGCTATTCTTAATTATAGTGAAAGCAAATATATTCTTAATTGACTGATTTAATGTACAAGAAACTACTAAACGATGCCGTGAAAGTCGAGACTTGGGAGGAAGCNTTCAATTGTGAAATTCTACGCTCTCTCTTTTTTGCTATTCTTAATTATAGTGAAAGCAAATATATTCTTAATTGACTGATTTAATGTACAAGAAACTACTAAACGATGCCGTGAAAGTCGAGACTTGGGAGGAAGCCATTTGAACTTATGATTTCTACTTCTACATAGAATTAACGGAGAAGCAAAAAGGTAAAATTACGATTTGTAAAAAGAGGGGTAATTTCTTTATTCTTATTGGGTTTAGAATTGAACTTACTCACAATTCACAAACAAATTGACAGCATTTTTCTACTCTTCTCTGCACCGCAAGATTGTATCTATTGAGAGAGTAGAGAGAAGAAAAACCTTATCTTGATTGAAAATTGCACCTGTATGGTTTTGTTCTGGGAAAATTGAGAAGAGAGAAGTCGGGCCTCTTCCGTCTGGCCTTAGTCCCAGCCATGTCGTCGGCATTGAGAAGAGAGAAGCCGGCGAGGGCAAGAGAGAAGAACAGATGGGAGTTTGAGTTACGAAGAGAGAAGCCAGGAACAAAAGCTCCGAAATGGCGTTTCGCGTGTTTTCCAATTTCTACTGTGGAAAACACTGAAAATGCCCAAAACGAGATTTTTCTCGTTTTGGCGTTTTAGTGCAAATTTTCTTTTTGTTTTCGAAAATACATTTTCAAAAATAAGAAAGAGAACGCGTTTTCACTGTTTTGAAAAACTGAAAACAGAAAATGACCCGAAAACGCCAAAGAGAACGGGGCCTAAGTGTTTGTACCAAATCTCTCTACTTGTGAGTAGGCAGTAAATATATGGGTTGAAAACAGAAACTAAAATGCATTATTTCTTCAGGTAATGACTATATATCAACATATCTGATTTTTTTTTTTAGTGAATAAATTTTAAAAAATTGTAATAAATGCAAAATGATATGTTTGGGGAATAAATAGACAGTAGAATTCGGAAAAGAAAAAAATTATTACTTAAAGCAACAATTAAAACTTGAAAGGAAAAATAACATAACAAAGAACCAAATATAAGGTCACATTAAGCCAAAATCTTATTAACAACATATTCTTTACATCTTAAGAATGTTTCAAGTACATGAACTAAGAATAATGTGTTGGCATCAAAAAGAATTACAGCATTAATATTGTATAAATTGGCAAGTATATTAAATCTAGGGACAAGGTTGTTGGCTGGCTTTCCACTATAGTAACAGAAGGCTATCTTCCTGTTAGGCCGGTACATTGTAAAGTAAGCATTTCTACAATATCTCGGATAATGCATCTAGAGTTGGAGAGGTAGAAGAAAAATCTCTGCCGCCACCTAAAAAATGCACATGTAGGGGGTCGTAACCAATGAGCCTAATCATCTTTCACGCACAAGCGCTCTGCAAATCAGGAAAACACAATGAATGGTCGTAAAAGTGACTTGAGAATTAGCTTTGCAGGCATACAATAAGACGAAAAAATATAAAGAAACTTGTGTACATATATCTAAAAGCAATGACGTAAAAATGTTCTAAACTAATGTTAAATGAAACTATTGACGAATCCAAATATTAAAAATTTCCTGGAAGTTTTTTATGTGATTTCATGTTATAAAGAAATTTGTGTACATGTATCTAAAAGCAATGACGTAAAAATGTTCCAAACTAATGTTAAATGAAACTACTGACGAATCCAAATATTAAAAATTTCCTGGGAGTTTTTGATGTGATTTCATAGTGTAAGAAGATGTATTAGAGACGCTGATGACAAACCCAAAAGATAATTGGTGACAGACAAAAATGTAAAAGCAGGATGCAGCAGTAAACAACATAAGCCACAAGAAATATCTGTTTAATGGAAAATACCATGTTGAGGAATTCGTAAGTCCATTATCCCGCTTCATGGAGAAATCATGGATGATGACAACAATATGAGGAAAAAATAATAAAGAATAGAAATGAGAGAAACCTACTTAGATACTCATAGGCCAGTATCATTGTAGTTCCCCATGCAGACGTGCTGAAAAATCTTGGGCCCAAACCTCTATATAAACCAGCCCATCCATCCTCAGCCATCAAATTTTTAACTACTTGTCTAGCAGTGGGTTTCTTTTCATGCCCTATCACCTGCATGACACCCAAAAAAGTTGAACTAAAATCAGAAGCCTCGCATACAGTCTTAATCTGCAACTCAGAAGCCTTGCATAAACAGTCTTAATCTGCAATTCAACCATGTCATGTCTAAAACTCCAATAAATAGATCCAGTGATGCAATCAAATTGCAAAATGATAACGATGAGAATTTGAACTATTGTTCGTCATATAGAAAGAATATTAAATTAAAAGCACAATTATATTTTTTTTGTTTCTGATGAGGTGAACATCGATTTCTACTGCAACTAGACCGACACTACTTGGTCCTCAATGGCTCTGGCTAGTGTTTCCCATCCACAAGTTCATTTGAAGGCGAGAATGAAGGGAGAGCATACAGAACTCTCAAAGGGAAAGGAGAACTCCTAGAGAGAACTAGGCTTGGTGAGGTGCATTAATCCATGGTGTTGGTGTGATAATAATTCCTGATTTCAAATTCCAAAACCCATAGAGAGGTTTCACCTTGTCTCCAGGGAACGCTTGAATGTAGATATTATGAACTTGACCAGGCTGAGAAACTCCCAGGAAGTGAGGTCTACGATAGCAAGACCTCACATATGCAAAGGTTCACCATTGGAAAATCAAAAACCTTTGATTTCCCTCTACCTCTATAATCCACCTGTCTTCTATTCCCCAGTCCCAGGGGGCTAGCCTAACGAAATCTTAAAGATGGAAGAGGAAAGAGACAATGTGAACTAAGCTGCCATAATGACATGAACAAATAGAAGCAGGAACTGTAAGAGAAGCTAAATAAATAAAGAATGCAAAAGGAAACATTAGAAACTGAAGCTTGTTCCTTTTTTATTTGTAATTTTCGTCTTGCTTCGCCAAGGTTTGCTGCCACTATCTGCTGGGTGTACCACATATGGTGATTTAGTTATAATTTATGGAACTCTTTTCCAATAATTAATATAGTTTCAGCTTGACAGGAAGCTAAGGCCCCCTCTGTACTCTCTTAGTATTTTAAGAATGTAACTAAATAAATTTTATATAAAAACTTATATGGCAATAGCCATTAAATTGAAATTGATTACATCCACAGTAAGTTCATGAAGTAGAATATCGAAAAAAAGTTCAAATTGCACGAGATCAACGATTTACCAAAAGCAGCAAATGCACTGGAACCATCACTAGAGATGAATTAGTAACCGTGGTACCTGTAAGCGAGTCTTGATAGTATCCAATGGCGTAGTGATGCAGGATGCAGTAGCACCTGCGAGAATCCCTCCCCCAGCTTGAACCAACATAATGGTCCCTTGGGTTGGAGCAGGTCCATCATGCTCAGTGCCATAACCTAAGAGCCTGCCAGAAACGTTAGAGATGAGAATCTTATTACAAGAATGAATAACCCAGTTTGTAAGAGGAAAACAGAAACCAACAGAAAATAGATTTTGCACACACAGACACACCCAAAAAAAAATTATTTATCCTATAAACCATGAGATCCATTTATTGCTCATTATCAAAAGATTTGTGTTTATTACTCCAATGTTCTCAAAATGCAGGTATTTGTTTCCATTTCTGAGGCAAATAACCAAATATAAATTCTCTCAATCCTTCTTCTATCCAAACTATTCACCAAAATAATATGTAACAGATTAATATCTCTTATAATAGTATTGAATATCTACTAGGTTTTTATATGAGATCTGAGAACCCAGTCTTGACAGTTGGTAATGCATGTGAGAGTGAAATAAGAAAGAAAATAAAACATAAAAAATAAAGTTATAACCTAAAAAAGTGTACCATATAGATTTGTTTAGAGGTGAGGAGTAATTATTCTTAAGGTTATTATACCGTAAAGTCTAGAGATAAAGCATTAACTAGCAGGCATGTAGAAAAACACGAAAGAAAGGTGACTACAGAATATTCCAACAGATGGTAAAATAGTATACCTCCAAATTAAGCGTTGACTTGAGCCATAACTAGCCCACCATACAGCACTAGATGGGGAATAGGTCATAACAGAGAGACCAAATCCTCTATAAAATCCTCGAATTCCATCAGATTTTAGTATCTTACGAGAAACATCCAGGCCACCATTATAAGTAGCATGGCCAGAATATCCTTGCACCATCAACCTTTGACTAACCTGTTAAAAAAGATCAACTAAATGGACTTTAAGCTTTCCAATAAGTGACAAAAGTAGCAAGAAAACAGTAATCCAAAACAGGAATTTTTGAAGATAGCAGGATAGACACAATGCCAAAACAGAAACATTATAAAAATGACATTTTTTTATCTTCCAGCTCATACATTCAATCACAACTCATAGGAGAAACAAATAAAGTAAAAGCACGTGTTTGGGAAGTTATTATAATCGGTTTAAATTATAAAACAAATATAAATGAGTGGTGAATAAGTAGTTAGTACTTGTGGGCCCACAAATGCGAAGATAAAAAGGTAGTTTTGAGCAAAGTATTTATAATATAAACACCACCCAAAACAAGCTTATTAACCCCACAATAAACAATAAAAAGATGGGGAAAAAGATAGACTAGCTGAAATTGTGTGCAGGTCCAGCATACCACATCAATTGGAACAAACACGGCTTGTGAACAAAGAGATCCCAACATGCCAGCAATTCCATTTGCTATAGCTGCCTGTGTAGGCTCTGATAATTTGAATGGTTCCACCATCTTGAAAGAAGCCACTTTCGTAGTTTCTAACGCAGTGAGAAATATAATTCTAGCAGGTATTGCTCCCGTAATGACTGTACCAAATCCTCTATATAAACCGGGAATCCCATCTGTTTTTAGTAGACCCTTGATGACAGAATATGCATTTCTTTCCATAGCATCATATGAAGCAACCTGCATCCTGGTCTTCACAACCGAAATTGGATAAAGTCCAACAGTAAGTCCAGTAAAAATCCCAGCTCCAACAACATAGAATTTGGTCTTATCAAGCCTGCAAGGGAGAACTTTAACATTAATAAACATAAAATGAAAACCCACATGTTAATAAAGACAAAAATTCAAAAACAGAGTCCGAAGTTTCTTAATATATTGATTACTAAAAGACATAGAATGTCATATAAATAAAAGGTTTGTCGTGTATCATTGACATTTCTAATAGTTATTTGAACAATTATCCAAGTTAAAGGCTGTGTTAGGCAACATGAAACTGTGAACTCATAATTAAAATAAGAAAATAAAACACGAATTGGTAATATTCTTATTTTGATTCAAAGGCTCGTCACCCGTGCCGCCCAAAAAAAAATAAAAAAAATACACCTTCCTTTTGAAAGATAAAATCTTTCATTAGATTTCCATTGCAGGAAAAGTTAATATTGTCTCATGTTGATAAGTGAACGTAACGAAATTAAATGTTTGCAATCAAGAGCAAGATACCCTAAAACCTCCTTTATAGTGCATAATTGAAACCCTTGAATGAACAGCCATCGCGAACTAATTGAAACATTGACATCAACTACATTTGAAATGACTCCAGGTTTATCTCAGTAATTTCTTCCAGATGCACATCATAAATATGCATTCACAAATGCTTTTCCCATTAGGCATGTAATTAAATCTACACCTCACCTTATCATGCATTTGCAACAACTCGAAATCAACATTCCTCTCCATAATTTTCATTTATCATACTAAAAGAAAACGACTACTTGAAATGTTTTCACAATAATCAAATTATTAGCAATTATCACGGAAATGTGTGCATTTGTACGTATTTATAAACTAATGTATACATGATAAATACACAACAAGCATATAAGCAAACTGATTAACAATCAACAGCTAATAATTTAAAAGAAATTAGATTGATGAAGCTTACTTATCCCAATTAATCTCGGTTTGGTCAAAAGATTTTCTATGAGTTCCAGCAGCATCCATCGGGCCAAATGCTGAATTAGGAAAAATGGCCCAAAAAAAAAATTTCTAAGAAGCCCTAACACGAATAGGAAATCATTATTTTTTGTGAAAAGATTTCCGAAATGAGAAATGATTAATTGGAATGGCAGATTTCTCGGAGAGAAATTAAAAGGAAATCAATTTGATTTGAAAAGTGGCTTCGGTCGAAAAGCCGTTTGGCGGAAGTCAGGTCTTCGTTGGCGGCAGGGATCGTCTGCGCCGCGGATATAAAAACCAATCGTTCGGTCAAAAGTCAAACGTTGTGCAGCTTATAATTGATTGTTATTATTATTTATAATCTATAATATATTAAGCCTCGTTGGGTAGAGATTAAAATATGATTAATTGTTAATTTTAATCCGATTTTAATCTCTGCCGAATGGACCCTAAATATCACATCAAACGAGAATCATTTTTTGAACGATTTTAACCCTACTACAATTAAATTATTTCAATAATACTTTACTTTTGTTTTTCAATATGTAATAAATATTACAAAATTCTTATCATATGTGAGTTCCATGTTATTATTTCTCAATTAATTAACATTCAAATTAATTTAGACTCAATGAATCTTGATCTACATAAATATAGATTAATATAGATGAATTTATTTTTATTCATGTATCTAGAAATTTTAATGGGTGTTTATATTCGTATATTAGATTAATTCTTATGTACCAAATGTGGTATAAAAATGTTGCTTATTTGTAGCTTTTCATAGTCACGAAAAATTTGAATCATAGAATTTGGATTCATGTTCTATTTGTTAGAGGACGATCCTGAATCTTATGAGTTTCTATTTAAGTTGTTTGTTCGAATTTTTCCATTTATGGAAAAATATCGTTTTTTTATTATTAATTATTTTTCGAATTTGCTAGGGTTGTGGCCTAATGGAGAAGCCTTCTTATTAGTAAGAGAGTTTCAATTCAAGTTTTCTTCCTGCATGAAAAAGCCTTCCTCATTAAATAAAAGAGTTTCAATAATTGCGATTGGTATTGCGTCTGGACATATCAATTCTCCCCGTCCAGTCGCATCCAAATCAATTGTTATTTGACGACCATCTCAGCTATGTCTCTACACAACCCTAACTTCTCCCTTAGAACCACATTTGTTAACATATTCACTGGATTCACATGTGTGTGAATCTTCAATAGTCTTAACAGTTGTTGATCTATCACCCCTCTTATCAAATGAGGAAGGCTTAATAGTTGTCAGAGCTTCTATTTCGCAAGGATAAATTCACTTTCGAGAATGGTTGGGCCTTTCCCGAAGAATCTATTTCAACGGCGATTATTTTGCCTTCTCGCCTCCATATCCATATCTGTATCTACCGAACGCCAGTTCACGCCAAGACTTCTCCATGCTTATCTTGGCAATTACTCCGTTGTTTTTGGTGACCTTTCATTTTGCATGCTTTTAGAGTATCTCCAATTATTACACCAAATTTGGTGTACCACTGAAATGATTTTTACACAAAATTTGATGTACCATTGAAAATGGTTTAGGAATCTTATAACATCGAATTTCAACTCCTGTCTATATTACCATCGCAGGAACAATCCAACTGAAATCATATAGTTAACAATTTTTTGAGTCCGTAATATTTATTACAACAATGTAATGCGAACAAAAACAACTTGATAAATGAAGCCCATTACAGTTTCTCTTGAATTTGTGTTTTCTCCACTTCTCAATTTTATTTATGTACGACTCAACGAAACGATCATGTATCCATCTTCAAGAGGATAAAGTTAAAGCTACAATTATATTTCTGAGAATTTATTTATTTAGCTCATGTTTGGTACAAATTAAAATTTTCATTTTTATTCTTTTACTCATTTTCAACCACACATTCTTTAATAAAATAATATTTTCTATCACATCAATAATATTTCCTTCTTTTTCAACCACACATTTTCTACCAATCTACTATTTTATAATACATTCTTCCAAAATAATGTGGTTCAAACCCACCCAGACAAATCTTTCATACTGCTTTTATCATATTTTATTTTAATGCTATTAAAATTTACAGGACAAAACTAATCAAACAACCTTTTCATTCTCCATTGCATTAATTACAATATATTTCATTAATTTATCAAAAAAATCAAAAAAAATCTATAAATTTGAAACAATATGCAAAAATAATACGCGTAAGCTGAATGATGAAGAGATGATTGATTTAATTATCACAATTTTGTATTCGCGATATGAGACTGTTTCGACTACATCGATCATGGCCGTCAAGTCCATGCCTTAATCCAGATCCATATACCTTCAATCTTTGGAGATGGCTAGTTAGCAAAAAATTGAACCCTGTTATATACATCAAAACGATCTGTATTTATATAATTGGGACGAAGTTAAATCAGATCCAGAAATAATAAACAAAAAAAAAAAAAATCAAACATCAAACATTTATAAGAAAAAAAAAAAAAGAAGAATAGAGAGGATCAGATCGGATAGATGCGAAGGAGACGAGGAGATTCATCGATCGGTGTGAGTATAAACGCTAACACAGACAGAAGGAAAAGGGAGGAAGGACCGAAAACCTTCGGTATGGGAGGAATAGGAAATGAAAGGAATTTCAGGAAATGAACTTTTTCATTTCCTAATGCTCCCAACCGAAATGCTTCCGGCAGCCGTTCTCTGCCTTTGCCTCCATATCCACCGCTATTAAAGGCGCTACCAATTCTCCTGTGAGAATAATGAATTAGTACAGATAGGCATATATATACATCAACTTTGTGGCGGAAGAATATTTTAGGGATAGGGTTAGAAGGTTTGGCCAATGCACAATACTTATAGGGCTTTGTTTTAGATATGAAGGATTTTGGGCAATTAATATAATGGTTTTAAATTAAAAGAGAGAAATTACTTGAAGATATGTTTTTTTTTTCTTTGAAAAAAAATAAAATTATAATTACTAAATACATCTTAAATTATATGAATTATATTGTTAATTGATGATACCGGATAATAAGTTGCCGTCATTGATTTCGACTTTGCTGATTACATGTTCAATTTTTCACGATCTGCCTTATTGTATCTGAAATTTATATTGATTCCGTTAACATTGATTATAAGAAGCAGATGATATTGAGTTTTCGTCTTTTTAAGGCAAATACCAAGCATGGCCGAGGAAAGAACTTTTCATCGAGTAGCACCAATACGATCAATAGAAGGGATGAACATTCAGTAACAATCATCTACAAAAACCTAACTCATTTACTTAGCCGATGTCGCCAACCACCACCATTCCATTGCAAATCTAAATGAGACCACCACTACCTACCACCACGCCATCTTGCAAAATTTGAAATTATTTTGTCTTTCATTTTGGAAAAAGATATTGTCGAGGTCTATAGTAGGGGAAGCGCGAGTTTGGACCATGGATCTTGTTTCATGGGGTGGTGATCTAGACGACACTTTTGAGTTTTATGAATTGCGGCTTTATTTTTATGAATCATAGATATAGTTTTATGGATTGTGGATCTAATTTTTAAGATGGTGGTTGTCGGGATTTGGCTAGTAGATATAGCAATGATGCTAGGGGTACATCGGGCATTACATCGAGGGTTACACCCCCCTCACATGGGGGGTGGGGTCCACTCGAATAAAAATATATTATTTCAGTGGGTCCCACCCCCCATGTGAGAGGGGTGTAATCCTTGATGTATAAATTTTGATGTACAACCATCATTATCCTATTTCAATTTCAATACAATACAATTTCAAAAGCATCGTCTTTTTCCTCCTCTTCACTGTGCCACTGCCGTATCCATCGAAGGTGTTTCTTCCAAATTTCTGTACTTTGTTCTTGAGTCCATATTCTAAATTGTCTTCTTCTTCCATTAATGGGTTAACTTCTAAAGCATGTTTGATTTCTTCTAAACACCTTGATTTTTCATTGTGTTCTTCATTTTTCAGAAATATTTATATTTTCTTCCAAGACTTCAATTAATTTAGGGATAATAATTATTTATCTTGCATATTTTGTAGGTTTAGAATACCAATTTTCATATTTGATTTGGGAAATTTGTTGGATTTTGTTGTTCTTTTTGTGTATAATTCTTTGTCATTACCGTACTCCCCCACCCCTCTGTTAGAGGACATCAAGAAATTGATTAAATCTCAGAATTTTCCCATCTCCAAGGTGCTTAAAATTTGGGGGTAAGTGGCTATGGAGAAAGAGGAGTTTGTGGAAAACATTGTTTGCGTGGTTGACGTTTTGTAATACCAGAACTTTTGTTTAATCCACAAAGTTTTCCAAAAACTTCTGTTTAATCCAAAAATTTGAAGGCATTGGATCTTGTTGTGCCATTGTTTAATCCAAATTTTTTTCATTAATATTGGAATATGAGTTTTGTTCTTCTTCTCCTCTGCATTACTTGGTTCTTGCTTTGAAAATTTTACTGGTAAGAGGCAGGTCACTGGTTTATTTTTAAAAATTCCCGGTTTGAGCCCCGGTTCAACCTTTTACTCTTGACCCTTTTTAATTTCCGGGTTGATGCCCGGGTCAATTTTTAAAACATTGTTTATAGCTCTCATCTTGTGTTCTTTCTGCAGAAAATAAAAAGGCAAAATGAAATCTTGGCTCCTCCATCCTCTTTCTTCTTCCTCTTCGTTTTCATCAATCTCTCCTCGAATTCTTTTTTCTCTCATTCCTCACAATTGTAAATCATCTTCCTCTACCATCCCAGAAATTATAGATGTGCCCAATCCCAATCCATCAAGTATTGACACCAAGCGATCCTCAGAGTCCGAAAATTCAAGCAAGATCAAAACTTCTCAAGTTCCTATTTCAGAAAACCCAGTTTTTACCCAAACCCATGTCATCGAAAGTCTTTTATCTCATAGGAATGACCCATTTTCAGCTTTGGAGTACTTCA
>CAIGRQ010211298.1:2993-15860 GCA_903798375.1 Fraxinus sp. D2006-0159 | reverse complement strand
TATTCTCCCCTCTTCTTCCTTGTCTCCTTCTTGCTGTTTCTTCTCCAATCTTCTGTCCTCTTTTTCTTGGTTTTTTTCTTATAGTTCTTTCCGTATTTCTTCTGCTTCTCTTCTTCTACTGTTTCTATTCTTCCTTACCTTCTCAAGATTTCTCTATTTCTGCTTTCTCTGCTAGTCTATCTCTTGACTCTCTCTCTTTTATAATTGTCTATTACATGTAATTTCCTGCAGTGTAATAGAATTATCGATTAATGAGTCTGGTCTATCTCTTGATTCTCTTTCTCTTTTATAATTGTCTATTACTTGTAATTTACTGCATTGTAATAGAATTATCGATTAATGAGATGAAAATTAGTTGTCCTGGTTAGTAGTCTCAGTTTATTTTCTTCAATTCGAGTAATAGAATTATGTGTTTGGGCTTGTATTATTAGTGGATTAGCCTAAAGCTGATGTTTTTTTATTGTATGTAGGATTGTATTGAAAATTTGGAATAAAGGTGAATTGATGAATTGAATTGTTGTCTTGCAGCCATATTCTCCCCTCTTCTTCCTTGTCTCCTTCTTGTTGTTTCTTCTCCAATCTTCTGTCCTCTTTTTCTTGGTTTTTTTCTTATAGTTCTTTCCGTATTTCTTCTGCTTCTCTTCTTCTACTGTTTCTATTCTTCCTTACCTTCTCAAAATTTCTCTATTTCTGCTTTCTCTGCTAGTCTATCTCTTGACTCTCTCTCTTTTATAATTGTCTATTACATGTAATTTCCTGCATTGTAATAGAATTATCGATTAATGAGATGGAAATTAGTTGTCCTTGTTAGTAGTCTCAGTTTATGTTCTTCAATTTGAGTAATTACAATTTATATTCTGCATCTTCAGTTTAATAGAATTATCGATTAATGAGATGAAAATTAGTTGCCCTTGTTAGTATTCTCATTTTATGTTCTTCAATTTGAGTAATTACAATTTATATTCTGTATCTTCAGTTTATAGCTGCTTGTTGATTGGCTGAGTTTTTATAGAAATTGAACTTCAACCATAACAAATGGTATCAGAGCAGCTACAGTCCTTGGGTGTTTCTCGATTGGATAGCATAATATAAGAAATCAATCGGAAGCACGAGCTACCAATTTCAATGATGACTGAAATTATCAATGCTAAATCAGCCTCCAAAGATCAGTCCAACCATTACACAGAAATAGTCAAGTCTTCTGAAATGTCAATGGATTATTCAGATTCTAAACTGGAAGGGAACTAGGGTTCATGTTCTGAACCGAAAGAGAAATTGGTAAAGTAGGTTAGTTATTACGATTTGAACAAAGACAATGATTTAGTTTTTGTAGTTACTAAGCAAGTTTTTGAGATGGAAACTATTGTGGAGAGTAGTTTTGAAAAGTTAGAATTTGATTTAGGTGTTGAGAAGGATGAAGAAAACTTCAGCGCAGAGATTGCAATAGTTTGTAGTAATTATAAACAATTGAATGACATTGTTACTGATATGGATGAAACAGAACATAAGAACAAAGGGATAGAAAGGTTGGTTGTTAATTAGAGGTATGGGAGTGTGATTTGTACACCAGGGAATAATAGTAATGAGAATGATGCTCATGCTAGAGGTGAATTTAAGCGAAATGGTAAACTCTCTAAAATCGATTTCCCTCCGTTTGAGGAAGAAGGACATAGGGAATGGCCAAGGAAAGCCATGAAATATTTCCAACTTCATCAAACTCCTGACGAACTTAGATTGGGAGTTGCAGAGATGTATTTGGAAGGGAAAGCTTATATATGGTTTTATGGATTCATTGCAAACCATCCTAGGGCGGATTGGAGTTTATTCTTTGAGAAACTTTTGTAGGAGGTTTTCAGAAATGATGGGGGACGGAGTTCTTGTGCTAGAGGTTGATATTGGTTGGCTTTCAACTCCTATATATGAACCTGTAGAATTTGCAGCAAAGTATTTCAACAGGAACATAATGAACAAGGTGGCTAAGAGAAACCAAGAAGATGAGATGAATGAGGCATATGCCATCTTGCACAACTTGCTTAATCCAAGGGTGGTGAAGAGAATGAGACAACCAACTTCATATGAAGAAGACATCTAAACCTTGAACCTTGAGGATAATGTTAATTTAAGGGGAATGGATGTCAAAGCTTAGGTCATTTACTTTTAATTTATGTGTTTGGGCTTGTATTATTAGTGGGCTAGCCCAAAGCCCTTTAATTTTAGAGTGTTGTTTTGTTGTATATAGGATTGTATTGAAAATTTGGGATAAAGGTTAAATTTGATAAATCACGGTTGCAACCCGTCTCCTTCTTCTTCTTCTCTAGTCTTCTGCCCTCTTCTTCTCCTTCTTCTATGGTTCTTTCCCTGTTTCTTCTTCTATTGTTTCCATTCTTTCTTATCTTCTCTTATTTTTTTTGTTTTCTCTGCTGGCCTATCTCTTGATTCTCTTTCTCTTAATAATTGTCTATTACTTGTAATTTGCTGCATTGTAATAGAATTATCAATTAATGAGATGAAAATTAGTTGTTTTGTTAGTAGTCCCAGTTTATGTTCTTCAATTTGAGTAATTACAATTTATATTCTGCATCTTTAGTTTATAGCTGCTTGTTATTGGTTGAGTTTTATAGAAATTGAGCTCCACGCATAACAATTATTTGAAGGTTACTATTATGTTTAGCAAATCATCGTGGATCGATGATCTAAACTAGTTCTAAAATGGTTTGATGTACATGATACTCTCTCTTGGAAGGCTATTTATGTACTAGTGGAACGAGCTAGTCTCCGAGCTTCCCAAATTAGGCTGTTTGCTGAACTGTGTGAACATTTCTTTGTGTTTTTGTATTTGTTTATGCATTTATGTTTGAGTGTGTCATTTATTTTGAGTTCTATCAAATGTTTTTCATCATCAAAACCCCCAACAACCTGGTAACAGACCTGTAAGGTTTTAGTGTGTGTATTTTTTAGAACTAAAATCCTTTATTTTGGGTAAAATCTCTTTTGGCCTATTTAGATCTGGTAAAGATCTACACAGATAATATACTTAATTTGCATATCTTGAATTTGTTTGTGGAAACTTAACGACGGTACGCCACTGAATTGATCTCATGGCTTTTGGGTAAGGTTGTTAGCTTCGATTCAGGGCTCAAAAATTTTATACTATTTTCGAAAGTACTTTGGTAAGATTGTTCCAAAACTTTTCAATATTTTGGTCAATTCTTATTGTAATATGCACGAACTCCCTAGATTGATAAATGTTGTAAAATTCATGTGAGTATTTGAATTTAATGAACATATGTTTTCTACTTATGCATCCATTGTTTGGTGAACCCTTGATAATACCGTGTTATTTTTTACTGAAGAATTTTATGTCTCTGTGTTGATCCTAAACCGATAAAATACTTTGTTAGAATTTCTTTAATATCCTGCAATTTTGTATAATTTGGTTTTGTAAATCTTTTTCAAAATCTTATCTGCTAATAGGTTATCTTAAATTTAAGATCACTCTATATCCACGAGTACAACCCATCCTTTTATAGAATTTGCAATGGGTCTGAATATCCAATTATCATATTTCGATGAAAATGGAGATTATTCTGTACGGAAGCAGCAAACGAAGGTTATTCTTGTCTAGCAAAGGATTGCTAAAGCCCTTGAGGATCTTGAAACTTTTTTAGCTAAACTGAAAGCTAGGCCCGATAGAATTGAAAACAGGAATGAAATTGCACACAACTCAATAATCTCTCATTTATCTGATAATATTGGAAGACAAGTTGACAAAGCCAAAACTGTTGGGGGCCTTATAAACCGCTCTTGACACCGTACTTGTAACCAAAACCTTGCCAAATAAAATCTATCTTTTGGAAATGTTGTTTAGTTTTAAAATGGATACGGGAAAGGATTTAGAAGTGAGCTTAAGTGATTTTAGTATCATTGTTAAAAGCTTGGCATACAATGAAAAGAAATTTGATGACAGACTTTGCTATAGTTTTATTGAATTCATTGCCTGAATCTTATAAAGATGTCAGAAATACTATAAATACTCAAGGACTAAATTGACACAAGTTATAGTAATATATGCCTTGAGATCTAGAGAGTTAGATGTTAGGAAAAATTTATGTCTAACTCTAGAGAAGAGAGTGTGTTTGTAAGAGAAATAACAAAAAGGAGAGAAAATACCTTTCTAAATAAAAACATAAAAAGAAAATCAAAAGAGAGATCAAAATCAAAAGATAAAAGCAATAGAAACTATTATAACTATGAAAAATTGGGACATTTTAAAAGAGATTGCTATGAGTAGAAAAAGAAACTAAGAGAACATAACAATAGGGAACTTAATAATGCTGATGTTGGGTTTGAACAATAGGGAACTTAGTAATGCTGCTGTTGACCAAGTTCGACTTATCTTAAACTGAAGGTAACGATGACAAAAAAACTCGGCGGCACCGGCTCAGCCCGGAAAAAGCCTGAGCCGGGCCCGGCTCGGGCTCGATTGTACCAAGCTGAGGTTCGGGTCGAGCCCCAATTTGGGGCGTCGGCTCGAGCCCGTGGCCCGGCCGAGCCTACCCTTTAAAAAAAATTAAATTTTGTTTTAAGAGCTGCTTTTTCAGGCAGCTAGAAATCTGTCATTAATAATAATAATAATAAAACAAACTCGAGCCGGCTCGACATTGGCCTCTAAGGTTAGGGTCAAAAGCTTGGGCCGAGCCTCATTTTTTGGCTGGGCTTTGCTCGGCTCGGCTCGTTCTTAAAAAAGCTCGATAAAAAAAAGCTCGAGCCGAGCCCAAACTTTTTTTTTGCTCAGGCTGGACTCGGCTCATTGACATAACTAATTGAAGGTGATGAGAGCAATACTTCTTTAACTAGGGGAGATCTGTATATGAGGATGGTGAGGTAAATGAACCTCAAAGTGAGAATGAATATGAGAGTCCTCATGCCCATACTGAAGAATCCTCGATTCAAGTTTATTAGTTGGTAAGAGATAGAGAAAAAAAGGCAAGTGAAGCCTAACTTCCAGTTTCACCCAATTGAGTTCAAGAAATCTTAAATAGTCATTTCCATGTCCCAATTGAATTTTATATATTCGTGATTTGATCCCCAAACTCTTCAAATCTTGGATTTAACTCCCTAAACTTATAAATTTTGGCCAATTGCTCAATTAAGCTTCCGATTGACTAATTTCAACTTGGTTAGTCTTCAAGTACCTCGAATCAGCTCCAATTAAGTTCCAATTTCACTTATTTCACTTCAATTTCATCAATGTGCATCCAAATTTGAGTTTTCCTATAATAAGCTATATTTAAACAAATTAAATAGTAATTAATTCAATTAACGCTTTATTCACTTTTGATGGCCTCAATAGTTGTAGAAATTATATATATCAAACACCCCCAAACTACATTTGTTCATTCCGAACAAAACTTATACGTAACACACATAAACAAATAACATAGTTAAATAGCTTGCCATTTTGCCTCAAGTCTCGAAATCACTTGAACAATTCATAAACTACCTCCAAGTTATATTACCATGATTAATTCATCCACCTATTCAATATTAGATTGATGTGTACGCGCACGTGCACGTATAGTCAATTCAATCACATCAAACTTCATAGGTGGTTACTTATCCGACCCTCAATGGTAAAATATTTTCTCACTTCTCTTGTAAGATGCAAACCTCAAAATTGTTCTTTATTTTTGTAAATTCTAAAGGTTGAATTCTCTTTACTCATTCATTTCCCACTAAAGTTTGGTTTGAATTTTTACCAATGATAGTCAATACCTCAATTTATGTTGATTGTCCTTAGATTTGAGTGTCTCATCCTTCAAGTTTCACGTAAATAAGTACCATCACTAAAAGTCTAAATCCACAAGTAATTATCAAAGGCTAACCGGGGAAAAGCAATGCTTACAATTATTTTTCCATTGCTTCAACACACCAAAGAGTGTTTTCATTTTTATTGTGTCCCTTCTTCTGTTTTTGGGATTTTTTTTGTTGGTTTTTAGGGTAGTTTTCGCTATATGTTGCAGGAAGCCTTCTTTTATGGTAGATCATCTCCTAAATATTAGTCATGAATAAGATTAGATTACTCAAAACTAGCTTCAATATAGACAACTTTTTTCCACATGTCTCGACTAGTGCAATACCTTTACTTTTCAGGATAACTAATTGGAATCGAAACTTCTGCTGTATGGGCATTCTCCAGGTTCTACATGTTAGTCAAAAACACTACACACAATATATTCATGCACAAAATCAATATATCTCTTGGTAGCTTCTAAGAATGGTTTAAATATCCCCAAATTATCCTTTCGATGGTTATGGAATTGGTATATATGGGTTTTTCACAACCTAAATTCAAGATTTTTCAGCATATTCTATCAAATAACTACTTAAAAAATATAAGATGATTAAACATGAAGAGTATCAAATCTAACAAGAATAAGCTTTTAAATAATCTTAGTTTTGTAACCTATTGGTAGTTCATAAATCATACAAGTTATGTCACCAAGATTAATTCAAGATTCTCCAATTTAATTCAAAATTATTTCAAGTCTGAATACTTCAGCTATAAATAAGAGAGGATTTCAATTGTTTTGGATAAGAGTAATATAGCGGAAGATATTCCTCTTCAAGAAAGTTTAGATTACAACCTTGTAATTTTTATCTTTTTTTATCAAAATTTTAATATTTGTATTATCAATAAATTTACTAGATCAATTATTTTTATCAATTTCTCCCCATCTTGTCAATTACTTTCTTCTCCACGACTGCTCCCCCAACCTGAGCCCCTTTTTGTATCAGAGCCATAAGTGAGTGTTGTGAGAAAAATTGTGTAATACTACTGTTGTTACTGTGTCAAGGGTCAAACTGATGTGTAGCCATGAATGTCTACTGAATAGAGGTTTGGTCAACCCGTGTAAGTCGGGGTAGGCTTTTAGAGTGGTCCCCGTTGTAGGCTTTGGTGAAGCGCCGGTCCAGCCTGTAGCATTGTGTCTACAGCGATAAGATTACTGTTTTCATTCATTACATTCAATTATGTCTTTTATGTCAAATTTGTTTAGTAAAGATAGTGGTTCAAAAGAAGGTAGTAGTTCAAAAGATGGAAGCATGTCAAAATATTTTAAAGATAATAATGAAGAATTAGATCAAAATAATGGTGCATCTTCATCTGCATCAAACAATATTTTAAATGATATTAATTTAAAAGAGCTTCAAATTGCTAAAATTGAACAAATTCTTCAAAGTTGGACTATCCCAAAGGTAGATAAGAGTTCTATCTATGAGATAGGAAAGTTTGATTTTACTCAAAATTATGTTATCAAAACTTTAGTGCAAAATATTCCTATTAAAGAACAAATTACTTCTATCAATTTACTTTCAAAAGATGCTATTATAGCTCATAGAAAGAAATTTGTCGTTGTAAAAATACTATAAATGTTCTTACTAAAGAAGAACTTATTAAAGATATCATTGATTAAATTCCTTATCAAAAATTGAAAAATAAGTTCAGTACTCTTTTACCGTCAACTTCTTCTCATGAACCCTTCAATATTCAAGATGTTTTGAAACAATTTCAAAATGAAAAATCAAAGTCCTCTAGTTCTAATTTGATATCAGAAATCAATATTTTGAAATCTCAAATTTCTAATCATGAAAAACAGATGAGAGAAGTTAAGTTGAATGTTGCTCATCTCCAAATTAAAGATTTAGAAAAAAATCCCCTCTTCTTCTTCTTCTTCTGAAAATGATACTTCTCATGCTTACCATTCAAATTATGATTCACAATCTCAATGTTCTAAATCCAGTTCCAAATCTCAAAAGTCAAAAATCCTCTTCTCATCCTTTAATTGAGGTTGAAAAAGTCAATGCTATTTCAAAAACTCAACTTCAAAAATAGTATTGTAATATGAGAATTGTTGTCAATAAAGAATTCAAAAATTCACACTAAAGTTTTAATCGATTCTGGTGCTGATCAAAATTCTATTAGGGAAGGACTTGTCCTTACAAAATATTTTGAAAAAACTACTGAGCGACTTTATGGTGCTAGTGGCAAAAAACTCAATATTCGGTATAAACTATCAAAAGCACTCGTTTGTAATTCCAATATTTGTTTCAAAAATATCTTTATTTAGTAAAAAATTTAGACCAGGAAATAATTCTTGGTACGTCATTTATTGCTCAAATTTATCCCTTTATTACAGATTCAAAAGGATTAACCACAAATATTTTTAGTTAAAAAATTATTTTCAAAGTTTCAAATCCTCTTTCTTTTAAATATGTCAGTACTTTAAACGATGTTTCTATTTCAAAAATTGTTAACAATATTATTTTTAAGAAAAATCATATTCAATTTCTTAAAGAATAAATTAAATTTCAAAGAATTGAAGAAAAATTACAAGAATCTTCAATTATTGAAAACATTTTTGATTTTCAAAAGTGTATAGAGAAATAAATATATTCAACTATACCAAATGCATTTTGGGATAGTTGTTTCTCTTCCTTATACTCAAGATTTTCACGAATCCAATATTCCTACAAAATCACGTCCTATTCAAATGAACAAAGATCTTCTTGATCATTGTACAAAAGAAATTCAAAATCTCCTTGATAAAAAGCTAATTAGGCCAAGCAAATTGTCTTGGAGTTATTTTGCTTTTTATGTCAATAATTCAGCTGAAATTGAACAAGGAGTTCCTCGTTTAGTTATCATTTGCAAGCCTCTTAATTCTACTTTACAACGGATTAGATATTCATTACCTCTAAAGAAAGATTTACTCAATCGATTATTCAAAGCTATTATCTTCTCAAGATTTGATATGAAATCAGGTTTCTGGCAAATTCAAATTAAAGAAGAAATAAATACAAAACTGCTTTCAATGTACCATTTGGTCAATACGAATGGAATGTTATGCCATTTGGACTAAAAAATGCTCTTTCAGAATTTCAAAAAATTATGAATGATATTTTCAATCCTTTTTAAAATTTCATTATTGTTTACATTGATGANATTTGGTCAATACGAATGGAATGTTATGCCATTTAGACTAAAAAATGCTCTTTCAGAATTTCAAAAAATTATGAATGATATTTTCAATCCTTTTTAAAATTTCATTATTGTTTACATTGATGATGTTTTAATCTTTTCTGAAAGCTTAGAACAATATTTCAAGCATCTGCATACATTTATCCATGTTGTCAAACAAAATGGTTTAGCCGCTTCAGCTAAGAAGGTTGTTCTTTGTCAAACTAAATTAAGGTTTCTAAGTCATACAATTTATTTAGGAACACTTACACCAATTCAAAGAAGTTTTGATTTTATTGATAAATCTCCAGATGAGATTTTAGATAAAAAAAACAGCCTTCAAAGATTTTTAGGTTGTGTCAATTATGTAGGAGACTTTATCAAAGAAATAAGAATCCTATGTGCCCCTTTTTCAAAAGATTACAAAAACACATTGACTCATGGAGTCACGAGTGTATTTTAGCTATTCAAAAGGTCAAAAAAGCTGTCAAAAGTATTCTATGCCTTTCAATACTTGACCCAAATGCTTCCATTATTGCTGAGATTGATGCGTTAGATCTAGGGTATGATGGTATCCTCAAGCAGGTTCATTTCAACTCAAGCAAAGAACAATTGGTCAAATTTCATTCTCTGATCCTCAAAAGAATTACTCCACTATCAAAAAGGAGATTCTCGCAATCGTCCTTGTGATATCAAAATTCAAAAGATGTCTTACAAAAAGATGTAAAAAACCTTTTTTCAAAACAAGTTTTTTGGAAGATGGCAAGCAATTCTTTCTTGCTTTGATTTTCAAATTCTCTATATAGAGGGTTCCTCAAACTTTCTTGCAGATTTCCTTACAAGAGAATTTCTCCATATTGAGAGAGAGAGAGAGAGAGAGAGAGAGAGAGATTCTTCTGAGAAAAAGAAGATAAAAAGCAAGATTCAAATTCATCTTAATTCAATTGATGATTATATCAAAAACTCCCATAGAGGATCTATTAAGTCTTCCTCTAGGTCTCAAAATACATCTCTTCAAAATTCTTCCAAAAACCTACTCAAACAACTCCAAAAAACAAACCCTCAAATTACCGTAAAGCTCTTCAAATTGGTTATGGTAAACTTCTTGAAGTTAACCCTCAAAAGTCCTTTTCATAATTTACAAAACCAATATATTTTCCTATTTTTGAAATGGAAACTTCATGGACTCATAGATATTCTTCTTCTGAAGAACATCTTCAAGATTTCTTTCCCCCAAGTTTCCATTATCTTTCAACAAATTTGAAAAAATCACGTGAGTTCTATGAAGCAATTCTTATCAAAATAGGATCTGCAATTATTACTCACACTCCAAACAGCAAAAACCCCACACATATTGATTTTTCAAAAATTTTCATTCAAAGGAAGACTGTGGACTGCACCCTTGGAAATTCAAACGAATGAATATTTCAAAAAACGATTCATTCGAGTCAAAATTCAATTATTTGGACTACAAAGAGGCGTCCGTTCAATGTTTTTTTATTATAGACCAATAACTCATTCATTGTTTATTCTTTTTCATCAAAATTGCCCGTCAAATTTTCCAAATGGTTTCAAAATTAGTTCGAATATTTTGGACTTGTTGAGACAATTTTACCCAGTCTTACTCAACAAGGTTTCAAACACTGCAAACAAGAGGCAAAAATATTTTTAAAGACTCAATAAAATCTTTTGTTTCAATTTGCCCTCGATCTCAAAGTATCATGGATTTTCTGTAGGGATTTTCATTTGATTCAAGGTCAACACCCTCCAGAGTTCAAAGAATACGATGTCAAAATAATTGTTCGACGTTTCAAAATTAAATGGTGGTCAAAATTCCATGAAACAAATTGTTGCCCAAAAACAGTTAATTCGTGAATTCAAGAACAAAAGAATTTTGACATTCCAAAATTATCTCAAAAAGAAATTGACAAAAAGGCCGATTGTCTTACAAAAAAATCAAGATTAATGGCTTTGTTCAATCAATGTTCTACACCAGAGGAACTGCATGTTATCTCTGACAAAATTGTAGCCTTTGCTGATCCTTCATCAAAGAAAACAAGTTCAAAAGATTTGCTTCAGAATCAAAAATTATGAACAAAGCAATAAAAACATGTGCTTTGATTATAATATTGATGATTTAATTGAAAAAGAAACTCAAAAAAATTCAAAATCACATATGGACCCAATTTTCTTGACGAATTTAAAGAATACAATGATCATAAATCAAAAGAAATGCTTTTCAAGATGTTTGCCAGCAAACAAATAATTTTGACATCCCTGCCGACACTCAAAAGATGATAAAGCAACTTTATTAAAATCACTTTAATAAAGAATCAGCTTTTCAAAACGCCGGTAAGGAAGGGACATTTCTCTCCAAATTTTCAAGATTCCTCGGACAAGTGACAGACAGACTCATCAATAAACAACTATTCAAGATTCTCCAATTTTATATGTATATAAGTTCTATTCGTCTCCTATTCTTTCAAAACTCTTTTTTTTTTTTTACATACTCATTTCAACCACACATTCACACAATAAAATATTCTATATATAAACCGAAAATATTTCCTACTTTTTAACTTTACATTTTCCAAAAATTCGCTATTCAAAACAACGTTTTCTCCAAAACAGTGGCACCAAACAGGGGCTAAAGCGGTAAACATGTAAAACAAACATGCAATATCAATTATTCTTGGAATACTTATACTAGGCACCACCCTAAAACTTAAACTTTACATTGCCCTTGATATATATAATTATAAAGCACAAGTCAAAATATAAAAAGACATGGGTGTATAGACTCGCCGGGAGCTGTTTTGGATAGTAGAGACAAGATATTAATTGCTCCATTCCGCTCTTCCTTGATTTCAATGTACCTTCAAGTTAGATTAAAAATCATGAATACAAGAAGTACACGAAAAAACAACACGGAATGAGATATACATGAATGGATGGAAACAAATATAAGAGTTATTAAATTGTATGGAAGCTACAATGTGGTGTATATGCAAAGACAACCAGTTTTTTATGCCCTTCGTGCCTCAAAAAATGTACAACCTGCTTCTTTTACTATTTTTGACTCAAATAATTTTTTTATCTTTTTCTAGGCCTAATATTGACATGATGACCCTTTTATTGTAAACAAACGTGGATATTCTAAATGCAATCATAGACTATTACATTCAATACAAATACTTAAAGCATAATAAATAAAAGGGTAAGAAATTGGATTGCCTTCCAATAAGCGCTTAATTTAATGTATTTATCTAGACTTTTTGGAGGAGTTTATCATGGTGGCTCAAAGTTGACTTCATTGGCAAAATAGTGAACATAATGTTCAGCATCACAAACCTCCTTCTCAATTCACCAAGTTTCTAGAGCTCACTTTTCATCTTTGACGTTTTATATTATTCCACCAATTTCTTTTCTATGTGGGCACTTTTTTGATCCTTCACTTCTTCCTCTTTAACTTTTCAGCTTTCCTCGTTCTGGAATGACTTTTTGATAATGGTATAAACATGGAACTTTTCTTGCCCCAAAATCAATGATATATTTAGTCTTCTTCTATCTCTAAGGCCACAAAATTTTCTGAAAATATGAACTTGCCCATTTTAATGAGCACATTCTCAATCACTTCTCGAGGTAGGGATGGCGATGGGTGGGTATGGGGCAGATCGGTCATTCACGTCTTTCGTCTTGTCCGGCATTTTTGTTACATTGCCCTGCTTCCATACCCGGTTAAAGTAGTTTGAGGTGGGATTGGGACAGGATGAGGAATGTCTCCTGCCCCGTTTATTGTCCCTTTTATCTTTTTTTTTTTTTTTTTTTTTTTTTTTTTTTTTTTTTTT
>CAIGRQ010211240.1:0-13517 GCA_903798375.1 Fraxinus sp. D2006-0159 | reverse complement strand
TTTCATGATGAGAAGAATAAATTGATTAAGCAAATTGTGATCATTTGTCTCAATTTAAGCCATTCATCCCCAATAATTAATGGAGTAAAATAAAAAGTGTTGAGCAAGTTTTTTTTTTTTTTTTAACGGGCTGGGCCGAGCCGGGCCTGGCTCGAGCTTTTTTCGAGTCGCGCCCGAGCCGCCGAGCTTGTTTGCCATCCCTAAGTAAAACCATGTAAATGTTCCATAAAGATATCACGATCTAACTCTCCATAGAGGAATGCATTCTTTACATTGCCACAATTTCTTTGGCGTTGGAACTAGCTCCCATGTACAGTTGGTTAAAGAAGAAATTTCCTCCTACATTGTTTCTTCCCATTCAAATATACATTTAGCATTATAAGACTTCGGCTCATTTTCACATAAATCTCCCATTATAAAACAGGACCCAATAGAGTAATGATTTAGTTGAACTTCATAATCAGATAAATAATCAGGTTGCTTTCTTTGTCTAGAAGACATCCAAATCATCCTAGTAGTCTCATCTTGGGTAATATTTTCTTCGGATGGAGTAATATTATCTTCCCTAAGCTAGATGCTTCATCACCAAAGAAGGAAAAAATATTAGTACACACATCATTTGCATTTGCTTCAATTTGATATGATGAAACTTCATCAGACACCACATCACGAAAAACAACAGCCTTCTTTGTTTCAAGATCCATACATCTCCATCTTTTCGTGTGAGTGTGAGTGTCAACCAACAAAAACAAAATGCCTTGCCTTTGGTCTAGTTTGGTCTCGTTAGTCTTTAAGACACATACATAACAAAATGAGCCAAAAACTCTAAAATAACTAACATTTGTTTTGTGATGGTATAGTGCTTCAAAAGTAGATAATCTCTTCCATGGACATGGAGGTAAATGATTGATGAGGTGACAAGCCGATTAAATAGTTGATGTCCACAACTCTCTCGAAAGATTCTTTGCATGCAACCATGACAAGAACATTGATGTGAGATGTGCAAATTGCACTCAATAACTCCATTTTACTATGGAATTTCTAGACAAGTCATTTGATGCCGAATGCCATGTTATTTGCAATAACTTAAAAATTGATTAGACGGGTATTCTCTTCCATTATAGGTGCGCCTAAATTTTTTTTTCTGCCTACTCCTTGAACTGAATAAATTTGGAGAGAGCCTCACTTTTGTGTCCAAGAAATACACTCAAGTGAATAGAGAAAAAAATGTCCACAATAACCATCACATAGTGAAAGCTAGAATAACTAGGTGTTCTTATTGGCTCCATGAGTTCTAAATGAACCAGCTATAACATAGCAGAAGCTCTATTCTTTGAATTCAAGAAAGGAACACGATGTGATTTTCCATACTGGCAACCAAGAAAACCATATCTTGATGTATATGTTTAAAGAGAAGAACTCCATCAAAAAATTTTCTTGTAGCGATTTTCTGCAGCAATTAATAATCAACATGGCCTAATCGAGCATGCCAAAGTGAAGCACTTGCATTCTATCTTATCTTTTCAACATATGCATCACTTGCAGACAATACATAGAGTGAATCTTTTCTTTTTCCAAGAAAAATAACATCAGTTTCAATATTTTTTTACATATAAAAGAATTTGCACATCATTTGAGAAACCGAAGACAGATTCTTCTTTAATTCTAGAACATGATAACATCTTTAAGAGAAACTTCTCCAACATTTGAAATATCTTTCTTGACAAATGTCCTTTTTTCACTACCGGATGTAGTGAATTATCAGTTGTCACAATGGCTCATTTCCTACAATGCGAACGAATAACATACAGCAGAGAATCATTTCTCGTTGCATGATGGAAACCCCGAATCAACAACCCATTCCTTACTATGTCTAAGGAAACATTAGCATATGTTTTTGCAATTTATGGTGTGCGCTGATTGATTAATAGCTTCAATGGATAAGCATTGCTCCCATTTGAGTAGTTCAGATTAACTTGTTTCATATGCAACATTTGCTCTTCCTTCAGTGAGATTTACACGAAATTTTAGTTTAATGTCCTGATTTTCCACATCGATTACACACCACTTTCACATGACAGTCACACTTTAAATGTCCTAGCTTTCCACACATGTAGCAGACTTTTGAGTTTCCTTTGGACTGCCATTCAGTTTTGGATTGCTTGTTGTCATCTAAAAGATGCTTTGAGGGGTTATTTCTTTTCTCTTTGTCTTTATAGAGAACATTCTCCTCTTGAGATAGATTGTTTGCACCTACTTGCCATTTGTTTCAACAATGCATCTTAATTGAAAGTAGATTTTCCAACTCAATAATAAAAGGTTGATTTGCCACCCTTGTAACGAAGCGATAAAGGGCATAAACTCTTTCCGCAATCCGCAAATAACATAACTATTACATTTTTCTATTGTAAGTGTACGATATCGTGACAAGTAATATAGTGAACCTTTGAGTCTGGATTATCGTTCCCACAAGGATTATACTTTGGAACTTAATTAGATTCTTCTAATTCATATTTGATGAAAGCAAACAAAGATTTATATGTTGTGAATTTTTGGTTTAAACACATGAAATTAATTAAAATGCACACAAAGATTGGTTGAGAATTCAAACAATGAAAGGATATTAGAGACGAACAATTTCACCTATCGATCACCTTTAAGTCTTAATTCAAGGTGTAAGAGTCTAATGAAGTGTTCGATCGAATTCTTCTATATAGTCAATTTACCTCTCTTGAGTTCTCATTGAGCATATTTAACTAATAACACATCTCTATGCGAATCTACCTTAATTGAACGAAATATTAGTTCCAAGATTTCATGTAATGATCGCAATATTTAGTATAAGTATCTCTATACGTTATACTAATATATCGGGTTTTACTATATAGTCTAAATCTTCAACTCACCTCTTGATTTGTAAAAGCTTCACAAAATCATCGAATTATTGATCAAGTATTTTAACGCATTAAATTCATAGCAAAATCAACACATGTAGGATAAAATAACAAGAATCTTGAATAAAAGAAATAAAGGGTTCCAAGTAGATTATGTTGTTCGCCTTAATATAAAGTTTAGCAACTCATAAAGATGGAAGAAGAAAAATAGAAGTTGTTATTGAATACATCACCGGGTTTTAAAATGTAGATGTAGAAAAAGAAATTAATAATGCACCAAGATGTTCTTCCTCTTCCAATTAATGCTTCAAAAAATGAATTTCTTGATGTTTTTCTCCCTTGAATTGCGTTCTTCAATCTCATTTTGTATTCTCCTTTACTCCTCTCCACATTTGTATAGAATATATGGTTTTTATGGACTTTAAAATAGGTCAAAACATTGTAATTCTAAAATAGGCAGCGTAGCGCCTAAGTGCTTGGAAACAGCGCTTAGGCGCCACGTTATAATTCTGGGTAGCACATAGGCGCTACATCTCTATTTTTTTGGTTCATCATAGCACCTGGGCACTTGGGTTACAATGCCTAGGAGCTAACTTGTTGTAAAAAAATTTCCTTCCTAGTTCTTAGGTGCTCCGAACATGGTGCCTTGGTGCCATTTTGCTGATTCTTTCCCTTGACATTTTGGCTTGTTTGTTCACCTTAATACCCTTTTTTACTCTACCTCCCCGTACCTTTAAAACAACACTAGCAAATTTATCAAAAACGTTCTATACTCATAATATTTAACCAACAATTAAGTTAAAATTGTATAAAACTCGTGAGTAAAAAATCATAAACTTAACGGTTTGCTAGTCCTCAAGCAAAAACAAAGAAAAAGAAAATCAATACAAGAAGAACACACAAACACAAATTTAGTCAAATAGCTTGCAATTTGTCTTAGTATTGAGAACGTTATATCACTTTTGTGACCGGCTTCAAAATCACAATGTAAGAGCCCAAATTCCACTTTCCAATGCAAAACGGGCATGCATGTGAAGAATCAAATATAACGTCGTACATTCACAAGTTGATTCAATTCCCCACCCTCAATGGTCAATTATTTTCTTTCTTCGCTCGTGAGATTCACATTACCCTAAACTTGTTTTCTTTCATTCTCTCACCATAGTGTAATTCTAAAATTTGGTTTCACTTATTAATTCCTTACTCCACTTTAATTTGGTTTCGTTCAACCGACAATGCCAACAATTTATTCATGTGATGCCCTATTAATGACTACTTCAACAAACTAGTTTATACTAGGTGATTTAAACCAACTAGTTATTTGGGTCTCCAAAAATGAATTATTACTAGCACAGTTGCATAAAGTGTTTTTCCTTTTTTTAGTCCAAGATTGACCTTACCCATTTTTCTCTTTTTGACCCATGTAACAAACTTTTAGTCAGTAACTCCCCGACTTTTGAATATCAAAGGGTACCAGATTTTACGATACCCCAATGAACTTACTAACTCGAGTAAAAAAGGTGCTGTCGTGAGGCATAAGTTCAATAAGTGCAATACTTATTTTATATAAAAAAAATTGCAGAGGTTAGATCCCTAGCATTTGGTCATCACCAAGCTTATACTAAAAGGTCAAAGATACTCCACACAATCTTTTTCAACATGCATGGATTCACCACAATCTTAAATAATTCTTTTGCTGGCTAGAACGCTCCAAATTATTATGTATACGGTTAAAGAACGTTGGGAATCATGGGTTAAAGGATTAATCACCTAAGTAATCTATTTAGCCTATCCATATGAATCTTCATGTTTCTGTACGACGCTACACTTAATTATCGTGCATAATTTTCCATGGATAAGCAGAAAACTAAACTCAAGAACATGATTCATCCACAATTTAAAAACTAATACAACCTCTGAAATTTATTCATCCTAGCCGATAAAGCTATCTGACTCACATAAGCATGCATAAAAAGAATTTTTCTTTTTTCACTCGAAATAAAATCATATCATACAAACACAAAAATACTAAACAATTGACAAAGCAATTAGCAGCTGATGATTCACCTCTCCCCCCTCCCACCCAAACTTAAAATACACATTGTCCCAAATGTGAAAATAAATATAAAGGAGGGTTTGGACTTCCCTAAATACATAAGTTTGTATCATTGCCTTTGTCCAGATGAAATGGATATAGGTTGACTTTCTAACCACGTTGTTGCCCACAAACTTGAGAACCTACAACCAACACAACGAGAATATTACGACAATAAAATAAATAGCCCTAAGTAATAAGAAAGGAATGGAACTTTGCCTCCCAAGAAATGCTTCTTTAAAGTCATTAGCTTGAATTTTTGTCATATTTGATTATGGTGGCTCGAACCAACTTATGCCTTCCTTACACTTTGTGCAATTTTCATTTATGAACTATTTTTTGCTCTCCATATTTCGATATTCCCATTTTCATCTCTACCAAGAAGTCGACCGAAATTTGATTTTCTATTCTGACAGTTTCGTAGATCAAATGGCTCTTCTTCGTTAATTCTACAACAATCATTTTTGTTGGAATGTTGCTCAAATGGGGTATAAATATTAAACATTTCTTGTTTGTTCTCCATCCTCGATATTAGCTCACCCTTTTACATGTCAATTAGGGTTTTGACCTATTGCTGAGAATGGCCGACACAATATAATAGGAATGTCTTGATTTTCTGGTATGTCTAGCACAATGAAGTCCACCGAAAATAGTAAATTTTCCGTTTTTATGAGCACATCCTCAACTTTGCCATATGGCTTTGAAATTGATATATCAGCTAGTTGTAACATTATTGATGTTGATTTGACTTCACCTAATCCCAATTTTCTATAAACAAAATATGACATTAAATTTATTTATACTAGCACCTGTGTCACACACCTGTACCACACAATACATTAATAGCACGAGAATTTCTAATTGAAATAGGAAAAATAAAACTCCCTGAATATTTCAAATTAGGAGACAATTTGTTTTACACCCTCGCACCACTTTCCTCGATTAATGCCACAATTTCAAACTCCGAAAGCTTTGTTTTCTTTGTCAACATCTCTTTCAAAAATATTGTATAGCTTGAGATTTGTAATATCGCATCAATAAATAGAATATTGAACTGGAACTTTTTGAGAACATAAAAAAAAATTCAAATTTTGTATTTTGTTGGTTTTTCTTAAGCCTTTGAGGAAAAGGAATGGGAGGCACGTAAGACTTGACTGGACTTAGTGTCGTGGTAGTTGATGTTTTTGTACTTTCTTCATTTTCAATTAAGTCTGATGCATATTTTTCTTCCATTATAACTTCATCAACATCTTCCTGGTCATCTTTTCTTCCTGATCTTCCGCAGTAATCTCTAGTAATTGCACCCCACTCCTTGTAATTATAGCATGAATATTTTCCTCCATCAACTTCTTTGAAGTCTTTGGGGAATGAAAGTTGATGTACATATACTTTAACTTTTAAAGGAGCCAAGGTTGATATATTTCCACTGCTTTTATTGTCATCATTTACTCTTTAGGATTTTTCATTGTATTGGTTGGCAATGATCTATGGGATGTTTTGTAAGTTGTTAAGCTATCTGACCAATCTGTGTCTCCAATTTCTTGATAGATACCTGCTGATTTTTAAAATTGTATCAATCTGTTGGAATACTTTGTCTAGCTTCTACACATATTGATAAAACATCTCTCCCAAACTTGGTCTTCTCTCTAGCTGGAAATTATTCCCATATGTATTGAAATTACGGAAACCATTTTGAATAAAGTTTACTTGTTCCTCTGAAGAAGCAAGTATACAACAATTTTATGTAGCATGATTTCTCCTACAATTCTCACATGCTGAATTGACCATCACTGCATTTGCACCACGTGTTTTTAATTTTATAAGTAACTCCACCTGCTTTGTTAAAGCAGCAATCTATGCATTGGTAGATGTTGTGTTGTCCAATTCATAAATTCCAGCTGGTTTCAATGGTATCACTCTTTCTGATGAAAATATTGAATGTGTCGTGGCAATTAACTTAAACAAATTCATGCATTGTAGTACTGATTTTTATATGATTGATCCACCAGCAGAGGAATTCACCTGAGATTTTGACAGTGGTGAAAGTCTGGTGTAGAAATATTGCACTTGATTACCTATGGTGATCCCATGATTTGGACACCTACTCATTAACTCCTTGAATTAGTTACGTGCCTCGTGATAGATCTCCCTATCTTTTCGTTGGAGAGTTTGAATTTTCAATAATTTTTGCTACTTTTTCCGGTGGGAAAAATTTGTTGCAAAACTTTCTTGTCAATTGATCCCATGTAGTAATGCTTCCATGAGGTTCAGCATCCAACCATTCCAATGCAACATCTCACAATGTTTAGGGAAAAAATCACAGCTTGATAGCATCTTCATTGAACCTGGGACATGAAAATTCTGGCAATTTCTGAGGAATCAAGAGATATGTGTGTTCAAATTTTCATGAGGTAGACCATAAAATTGGAGAGTGTTGCTGATCAAATTGATCTAATCTACCTTTATTTGAAAGTTATTCACTCCAAAATCTGGATATACTATATTGGAGCGCTCGTGTACTTCTATGGGCATCAAGAACATTGAAACTCGCAAGTCCCCTTCAATTATTTCCATTTGCTCTTGTTGCTGATCCAGTGGTGCCACTATTCTCTTGGTAACTTTTCAAATTGGATGTATAGGAATACGGAGATTTTGATCATCAGCCATTTGATGTTGGTGTTTTTGTTTGTATTCTTTGCATCTTTGTTTGAAAGTACGTTCTATTTTCGAATCAAACAGTTCATGATCATCATCTTGGGAACGGAGCATATAAAGAATACCTTTCATCTGTTAAAAAAATTAACTAATCAAATAACAGTTAAAAATAAAATAAATTAAGACTAAAAGTAAATAGTCCCTACCAACGGTGCCAAAAACTTATTACGTTTTTCTATTGCAAGTGTACGAAATTGTAACAAGTAATATAGTGGACATTTGAGCCAGGATTATCGTTTCCACGGGAACTATAATTTAAAACTTAATTAGATTCTTCTAACTCCTATTTGATGAAAGCAAACACATATTTATATGTTGTGAATTTTTGGTTTAAACACTTAAAATTAATAAAAATGCACACAAAGATTGGTTGAGAATTCAAATAATGGAAGGATATTAGGGACGAACAATTTCACCTATTGATCACCTATAAGTTTTAACTCAAGATACAAGAGCCTAATGTAGTGTTCGATTGAATTCTTCTATGATATTCAATTTACCCCTCTCGAGTTCTCATTGAATCTATTTAACTAATTCAATCACATATCTCTATGCAAATTGTCTAAATCTCTAACCCACCTCTCGATTCATAAAAGATTCACAAAAACATCAAATTAGTGATCAAGTAATTTAACGCATCAAATTCATAGCAAAATCAACACATGAATGATAAAATAAGAAGAATCTTGCATAAAAGAAATAAAGGGTTCCAAGTAATTTACATCGTTCACCCTAATATGTAGTTTAGCTACTCATAATGATGAAAGAAGAAAAACAAGAAGTTGTTATTAAATACATCACCGGTTTTTTGAATATAGATGTAGAAAAAGAAATCAATTTTGCACCAATATATTCTTCAACTTCTAATAATGCTTCAAAACTTGAATTTCTTGATTTCTTTCTCTCTTGAATTGTGTTCTTCAATCTCACGTTGTATTCCTCTTTCTCTCAATGTGTCCAACCCCTAAAATTTCCTCATTTCTTCTGCTTATACTCCTCTCCACGTTTGTGTCGAATATAGGGTTTTTATAGGCTTTAAAATAGGTCAAAACGCTGTAACCCTAAAACAAGCGGCGCAGCGCCTAGGCACCACGTTATAATTCAGGGTAGCCCCCTAGGCACTATGAGCAGCGCGCTTGGGTTACAACGCCAGGCGCTGACTTACTTTAAAAAAATTCCTTCGTAGCACTAAGGCTCTCCGAACATGGCACTTAGATGCCATTTTGCTTATTCTTTCTCTTGACATTTTGGCTTGTTTGTTCACCTTAACACCCTTTTTACTCCACCTCCCCGTACCTTTAAAACAACACTTACAAATACATCAAAAACGTTCTATACTCATAATATTTAACCAACAATTAAGTTAAAATTGTATAAAACTCATAAGTAAAAAACACACTTGTCAATAAAGACGCATACGAGCATCAATCACAAGCTCCTCCGTATCTAATTATGAATTTCAGCACACAATGTTCTTGCTGTTAGCATTTTCAAGGAAATGTTGGACGTTGGGAGTAATTCTTGCTCTTCTTTGTGTGATATTGAATTGGGGAAGCATATTCATGTGTTTATAATAAAGTACGGAATTGAATATGATGCCAGTATTAGGAATGCACTTTATGGCTTCTATTCCAGATGGGGTAGTATGGATATGGCATTTAAGATATTTTGCAGGATTAGGGAAAATAATGTGATTTCATGGACTGCCCTTATATACACGTGTGGGAATAACAGAGATTCTGCTATGGGATTAGATATGTTTGTTCATATGTTTCGTATAGCTTAATGAGTTCACTTTGACTAGTGTATTGAGTTTGTGTAGCGTGATACAGGCATTGGGTTTGGGAACTTAGGTTCACTCATTGAGCATAAAACTGGGGTATGAATCCCAATCGTTAACCATGTGGACGAATGTACAACCATGCGAAACAACAACCTTCATTGCAGGGGTGGATTTGCCCAGTCCCCCAGCCCATTTCAATTTTTTATATTATTTTTTTTACATATTTGTTCGACTTAATTTTTTATTTTTATTTTTTAGTTCAATCCTGAATTTGTCTTGTTGCATTACATCCACCATACTTGCATGTTATCAACACAACTACGACAAGCTTACACACGAATACACAAAACGAACATGTTTCTCATATTCAATATGTGAAATGCTAAACACATAACATCCCCTAGCTTTACCTATTTTTTGCTGTCATTCTTGACATTTGAAATATGTCCAGACTAACATTTAAAATATCATTTATCGACGTTTAAATACTTTCGAGAATGATATGTTGGAATTACTACTTGTCACATGCATTTATCATCTTCTTCAACCATCATTGTCGTAAAGAATTCATTCTCACCATTAATGATATTATCAATAAACAATTACCTTATATTCTTTGCCGTCAAAAATGTTTAAGAATGATGTGACACAATTTGTGAGTAACACTCCACAATCAACATGAAATATTTTTAGGAAACTCCAATAATCTTACAACTTATTTTAGCTAATTGTTTGTGATCATTCAATCACTTTTTAATATACATATATAACAATAACAATTCAATATAACTTATCATCACAAACAAGATTTTATAAAACATTACCTTCTATCGAAATTTGTGGAAAATTGGATCAACTTCCAATTCGTTCTTTTATTTTTCTCAAAATGAAATTATGTAATTTTCTTCTTTGTTAGTATATATATATATTTTTATAATTTTCCTACTTTTAGCGACTTTTATAAAATTCTTTACGTATTAACTTTTAGTCAGAAACTACAAATACAAAATATCATAAAAAGTCTTCCATTCACCCTCGAGATTTTGAAAGATATTCACAAAAGAAATATCTTTCCATCAATATATTTCTACCTTTAAATACAAAATCTCATAAAAAGTCTTCCATTCACCCTCGAGATTTTGAAAGATATTCACAAAAGAAATATCTTTCCATCAATATTATTTCTCCCTTTCTTCAATAGTTCTCTTTCTCTTCCATTGAAACCTAGAGCCATGATACAAAAAGTCAATATTTTTCTCTTTTTTCAACCTTCTCTTCATAATATTCTCATATCATTTTGTTCTCTCTCTGTTTTCATCATTTCTCGTTTTTTTCTAGGACAAAAATGAACTTGTAAATAAATTTTCTTATAAAAATTTTTCGCTCTCTTATTTTTTATGTTTCCTCCAATTTTTGTATAGAGAAAAACAATTTAATCAAAATTTTATAATAAATAAATTTATTTGTATTTACATTATCTATTTATTTATTTGTAGTTACATATTTAATATTGGTTGATTGTTTAGCCATTGCTTGGTGTTGATTAAATCAAGATATTAATTTAAGTCAAAATTAACAATTAACTTTAACCAAATATTTCATCAACTTTTATTAAAATCTACTAAAATCTTATTTAATCCACACCAAATATGGGCTTAATTTAATAACTTTCTACCAGTTTTAACATATTAATAATATTAAGCAATAGAAATTTTATCTCTCTTTTTTTCATCAGAGAGTATTTAAATGCTTTAATTTTTTAATTTTTATTGTTTATTTTTCTAATTTAGGTGACTTATACTTTTTATATTCTTTTAAAAAAGTATTATTATTAACATAAAAAATATTAATTTNAACTGACAACTGAATAAAAAGAAAGGCGTGTATGAAGTACTGAAGAAACTAGGAAACTTTACATCTGCTACTTGCTGCTTCAACCATGCATTTTCTTCACTTAATTCGGATTCCTGCACGATAATGAATCCATTCGTATGACCCCAGATTTATTGAAGCATGGTTAGCTAAGCTTAAGCAAAAGTAAAATTAATACTTTTTGGGAAAGTAAACACGAACTGGAGCAAGTTTGTCTAAGATTAGAAGTTAAGCCCCTGTTTGTTCCACATTATTTTTTTCATTCTCATTCTTCTACTCATTTTCAACCACACATTCTTCAATAAAATAATATTTTCTATAACATTAATAACTTTTCCTTCTTTTTCAACCACATATTCCCTATCACATCCACACAAAAAAAATACATTATTTTGAAAATAATGTGCACCAAATGGAGGCATAATGTATACTTTGGAGTGTCCAAATGACATTTCCCTAATTTTATCAACGCGTTGTGGAACATTTGATCACTCAAGTATCAGTTCACAAGAATGTACAATAACTATATACAAGATTTTTTTTTTTTTTTGTCCAAACTAAAAGTCTGAAAAAATCAAATGAATTATGTAAAAATCTTTAAATAGAATTAAAGAAAATTGCAGTCACGGTACCAAACATTTCATTTAATTGTAGACTTTGTCCAAGCATTTCATTTGTACCGCCTACGATACCAAACATTTAAACATCTCGCACCCGGAGTTCAAATTAATAGAAACCGTTAGCTAACCAAAAATCAAAGATATGACCAATTGTTGATTAATTTTTAAAGCGTAAATGGGTAACTTTGCATTTTTATAAACATAAATTAAATAAAAAAAAAAAACCAATCATCTTCTTCTCTATCCACCCCACAGATACCCACTCCACTGCCATCTCCTCCACAGCGCACATACCTACCAAAAACAAAATAAAGGAAGCAAAAGTTAACAAGATGTATTCGCATAGTGTTAGTAAACATTATTAAACCCTTGTTTGACACCCATTTTAAAGAAGAATTTGATTTGATATAGTGATTAATGGAAGAATGTGTGGCTAAAAAGTAAGGAAAATTTTTGGATTTATGTGTACTATTATTTTATTGATAGAATGTGTGGTCGAAATGAAGAAAAAGAAAAAAAAGTGAGAATGAGAAAGAGAAAAAAAAAATGGATGTCCAACAAGGGCTAAATATCAAACACCAATTTGGTCAGTGTCTTGATCTGAGAGATTTTTGCCTAACATCTAACATCTAGTTATGAAACTACTGTAAAAATACTAAATAAAAGAGATTTTTTCTAGAAAATACATAGAGATTGCAGATTCTTCAAATCTCTAACTGTGGCGAAATTTCTCCCCCAAGTTTAGGCTCGATAAATTTTCACACCCAAAAAACGAGCACAAGATTTAAAATTAGTTAGATGCGAGTGGGCACTCAATCTATAATATATTAAATATCGCATCAAGTGAGACTCATTTTTTGAACAATTATAACCTTGCTATAATTTAATTTTTCAATAATATTTTACTTTTCATTTTTTAATATGTATTTAATTTACAAACTGTAATAAATACTATAATTATTTTTTAATTAATTAACATCCACATTCATTTAATTAAATATTAAATGGAATTAAGTTCGTGTTCCGTTATAAATTCTAAATTAATTAACATTCACATTCATTTAATTAATATCACATTCAAGAAGGCAATTTATTATTCACATTTATGTATGTTAATTAGCATTCAATTTTACTTAATTGAAAATTAATTTATATTCATTTAATATAAATAATTTAACATTCATTGTCACGTTTAAATTATTTGGTATTAATTCTAAATTAATTAACATTAACGTTAATTCATGTATCATATTTGACATTCATCTTTATTTATGCATTTCACATTCAACTATGCATTTTACTATTTACGTACATATATAATAATTAACATTTATTTTAAGAACTTGTATTTATCTCATATTTCGATCAAAAGAGTTAATGATGACAAAAAAACCCTGACAAACTTGATACCCGCGAGCCCCGTCCCGAACGGGGCAGGGATTACCCACTTAATCGGGTATTTGGGGCGGGGGATGGGGCAAGGAATTTTGCCCCGAAGTGGGTTCGGGGCGAGGACGGGCAACGGCGCCCCGCCCTCG
>CAIGRQ010211226.1:0-10974 GCA_903798375.1 Fraxinus sp. D2006-0159 | reverse complement strand
TTTTTTTTTTTTTGAAGAATGAGTTTTTGAATTGTAAATTTTTGGATAATATATGGTTAAAAAATGGACAAAAATTTTGGATTTTCGTGAAGAATATTTTATTGTAAGAATATGTGATTGAAAATGAATATGATAAGAAAATAGTTTTGAAATAATAGTTATCAAACACAGGCAACTTGTGTGTGTCGGTGAGTTTGTTTTCCTCGTTTCCTCTTTTCTCGCTTCTTCCACTGTAGCATTCAAAAAATTTTCTGCTGATTTGACCATATCAATGATATCATTCCAATGAAAATTCAAATTATTACACGACTGTCAAATTGGTGGTTAGATAATATCTATACCAAGCCCTTGTTTGTTTGATGAATATTAAAATCAGATTTTTAGTAAATTTTAATAGAAGTTGATGAAATTTGTGTCAAAAAGTCGTGAACCCATCATTTAGATTACCAAACAGCGGCAAAATTTCACACACTATAAAAATGCAAGAAACCCATACACCACATCATCTTGTTCGGACCCTCTTTGCATTAACAGAGAGAGATGGGAAAAAGCAAAGTTTTGATCATTGGTGGAACAGGGTACTTGGGAAAGAGATTGGTGAAGGCAAGTTTAGCCCAAGGTCATGAAACGTACGTTATGCAAAGACCTGAGACTGAGATTGGTGTAGATATTGATAAAGTTGAAACGCTAATATCATTCAAAAAGCAAGGAGCACATCTTGTAAGTGGATCTTTCGAGGATTACAAGAGCCTGGTGGAGGCTGTGAAGCTGGTCGACGTCGTAATCTGCGCAGTTTCCGGCGTACATATTCGGAGTCACAGTATTTTGCTTCAACTCAAGCTTGTTGAAGCTATGAAAGAGGCTGGAAATGTAAAGGTACAAATATATATGATTGCTAATTATGAATCTTGTGTGTTTGGTATGCAGACTGCTGAATTCAACTAGACAGTAGTACAATGGACAAGATTTTAACTGACGGGTTTTGATTTTTGTAGAGATTTATACCATCTGAGTTTGGTATGGATGCTGCAAAAATGAAGAATGCAATGGAACCTGGAAAGGTGACCTTTGATGACAAGATGGTGGTGAGGACAGCAATTGAAGAGGCTGGAATTCCATTCACCTACGTCTCTGCAAACTGTATTGCGGCCTATTGGCTGGGAGGTCTATGTCAATTTGGCAAAATCCTTCCTCCTAGAGATCATGTCATTATTCATGGAGATGGCAACCTAAAGGGTAAGCACATCACACCGAAGCCATTCATGGTCTTACGACTCTGTGTTGGCATATTTTTCGATAAATATATAGTTGCTCGGGATATTTATTTTGCTAATCCGAATTGAAGGGAGATATGAGATCGGATTATTTTTGATATCATGTTCGTATTCTCATACGGGTTTGTCTTGATTTGGGCAGGAATATATGTGAATGAAGATGATATAGCAACCTATACTATCAAAACAATTGAAGATCCAAGAACCCTCAACAAGACAATCTACATTAGTCCTCCTACGAACTTCCTTTCCCAAAGAGAAGTTGTGCAGAAATGGGAGAAGCTAATTGGGAAAGAACTGCACAAGATTACTCTCACTAAGGATGATTTCCTCGCCTACAAAATCTGTAAGTACAATCTCAAAAACATTATATTCCGGACTTCTTAGAGATAATCTAAGAGTAATCCTACTAATCTTATCTTCAACATACCTCCTCACGCGTAGATCATTTTTTGATCATAGGTCCATCACATGCACAATTTTCATAAATAACTAGTGACGAGATATGAACCACTTCTTTTGCTTGTCCCTTCGTCTAAAAGTTTAATTTGTTAGAGATGAAACATATTTAGCCCCTGTTTGGGCCACTTTTTTTTCATTCTAATTATTCTACTCATTTTTAACGACACATTCTCCAATAAAATAATATTTTCTATCATATCAATAACTTTTCCTTCTTTTTTAACCACATATGCCCCATCACCTCAACCAAAAAAATGCATTCTTTTGAAAATAATGTGCACCAAACGGGGGCTTAGTCATTTAAAACTTGATTTCAAAAGAATATATATATCGGAACTAATTATTACTTGTTTTTTGATTTATATGATATCAGTGCTTGACTATGGTCAGCAAGTGGGATTAAGCCATTATTATGATATATTGTATGAAGGATGCCTTGACAGTTTGAAGATAGGAGATGAAGAAGAGGCATCTAAACTCTATCCAGAGGTTAAGTACACTACTGTGGAAGACTACCTCAAGCAATATGTATGATTAAAATTAAATCATATTTTTCATAAATTATATATGTGGTCCAATCACATTAATTTGTCTTTTATATTTGAATGCTTTTAATAAATTATATACAGAGCATTTAATATAGTCAGCTTTATTTGGTGAGGGATTTTGACATTAATAAGTGAAAAAAGATGTATGTAACTAAGGTATAGCTAGTTATTGTTGTTTACACACTGCATATTAAAATTTCATTTGCTAAGATATGAAAGGCCAAAAACTGGGTATTGCTATAAAAACACAAAAATTACAAATAATCTTTTATTTTTGATGGATTCATTCATATATACCAAAAAAATATGTATAAATAGCTTGTTTTTCAATTTGTTATCATTCACCGAATCAACAAGCGACAATTCCCAAGAGGCTAGAGCGTTATTGATTTGTTGAAACTTTAAATGTTGATATTAATTAGCCATATTATTTTCGATAGACTCATTCATAAATTTCTCAATGTGTTATATCATTCACTGAATCAACAAACAACAATCCTCGTAAGGCTGGAGCGTTATTGATTTGTTGTGACTTTAAATGTTGATATTAATTAGGCAATCCATCTTACTAACTCAAAAATTGACAACTTGACAAGTTACTTCTTGGCATCTTCTCATTTGGTACGGAAATGTGATATTTCCAAATGCCAAAAGAGTTTTGCTAGATGTACACCCAAGTTTACCACTTGATGACATAATGCAGATGTGGCAGCTCTTTATTAGTTAGTGGATGAAACAAAATTCCACCAACCAATCAAGAGTTGTCGCCTCTGCATTTTGTCACACGTGGTGAACTTGGGCGTACAAGTAGCATTAATCATGTCAAAAATATATTGATAGAACAACTAAAGTCTTGCTAAAGGGGAAGTTCAAGAAACTTCTCGATACAAATTTATTTGATCTTGCAACTCATAATGGCATTTTTTTTTTTGAAGTGTTAACAAATATTTTCACAGTATTTACGAGTCACATGGCCTTTTTACTGAAGAATTGCATCATATTTCCAGTTTTTAAGAGGCTAAGCCACTGTTTGATTATGTTAAAAATCAATTTTTTTAATAAATTTTGATAAAAGTTAATAAAATGTCATTGAAACATTGATAAAATCGTAAGGGAAAATTAGAGGAGAACATGTATTTAAGATTTCACGATAAAAAATCAGGTCATTAAAACTTTTATTCAAAAATCAGATGTTAAATATAATTTTAGGGTAATTAATTATATTACCACTACAAAATTTAATTACTACACCACATTATAATTACACCACAATTAAAATATATTTTCAATAAATACACTACAATAAAATTACAATTATAGTCGTAATTCAATTATATCTAAAGCCACTCATTATGTACACTTATAAATAGGCCCCCGCCCGTTAAGTATCTCCTCTTTTCCTGTTTGCGAGATAGAATATCTTGGGGTGAGATACATGGATGGATCCTTCGTAGGCTTGATATCGGTGGGTAGCTTGGTAGGGGTAACCACGGTGTAAAGGCACCATCCCGTGATATTCATCTCGTTATTCTACGTGACAATAGAGTTACTGCCACATTATTCAATATCTAAATATGCATTCAAACTTCATTGTACAATGTTACAGTGAACTGAAAAGTTCTCGCTTCATTATTCAGACATTTTGATGGGCAAGCTGCTCTTGTTCAAGAATCTGCAACAATTCGTTCAACCAAAAATGGTTGACGATAATCGTCTGGACTCTAGATGAATAACACAATTATTGTTACTTTTCTCGAAAATAAATAAGAGTATTGTTATTTACGTAGAGTGATGTTGAACCTGCCACATTTTGAATGAATAAAAATGTAGCAATAACCGCCCACACACTGTCACATTTACTGATAATCATCATCACTCTAGATAAATAACATTATTGAAATAAATAAAATATATCAATAAATTAGTCATTTCATGTTAGGTTACGTAAATTAGCTGACCAAGCCAAGCTTGACTTTTAGTGCTGAATTCCACTTTCATGTTATGTTTTTCTAACTCTTTTGGTGGCATATTTGTTTATCTCAAGTGTAAAAATTTGACCGCATAATTTTTTTTTCACACGAAGCCATTATGCTGAGTGCACACCTAACTCAGCATTACGCAAAAAAAGGTTTTGAATTCTGGCACAGCCCAAAATAAATTCCATCAGTGATTTCTAGGCCCGGTGTACAGAACCCTGTCGAATTAGGCAGAGGAAGAACATGAGCAATGTAGTTATAGTCGGTAACATCCTTTGCTAGTGACTATATTGCATGTTTTAGTGTTGTTACAATGATATTAAGTCTTAACTTTCATGCATGATTAGTACATTAATGCTTACCCAGATCTCTGAATTTTGTTCTTTGTCTACAGATTTGTATTGATCAACCTCGGCTCACACTAAACAGCCTTTGAAACCTTTCCTTAGGGCAGTTTCATCCAAGTTCCTTCCAATGAAGACAATCTTGTTTATTCTTTTCTCACCTGGTCCCCATTCCTTGCCTGGGCAGCCATCTAAAGTAGAATGTACAGCCTGAACGAATTGAAAGAACATAAAATTTGACATTTGAGTTTCAGAGACAAAATAGAAGTATTAACAAATTGAAGATATTCTATCGTGCTGGCAAAAGATAATAACCTGGAAAACATAACGCTGCTCAGAATCACTGACGGATAGTATTCCTTTCATCCTGTAAATGTCATCCCCTTTCTCTTCTATCAATCTTTCGAGCCAATCATCAAACTAACTCACCAGTGCCGAAAGTTTCACAGATCAGAACTTGGAAGTTAAAGAGAGAAAATGGAGTATATGCAGTGTCAGTTATCTAGGAACAGCAATACCATGCAAAATGAATCAATTTCCTAATCTTGCTCGACCATATTCTTTCTGCTAATATCTGATCCAAGGCATCCCCAAAACTATATTTGGTTAAATCAGCCATTAATAGGTGAAGTAGGACAAGTTGTTTAACATTAATTTATGAAGGGTCCATATTTGCAGTTCTGAAAAACACGTGTAACAATATCAATCATAAGCATACTAATAACACAGGCACATCAAGATAAGCACTTACATAATCAAGATCTAAGGTTCCCTCAGAAACGATACTGACACTGGAGACAGTTGAATCATGTACATGATCATGATGATGTCCTTTGTGATGTTCTATAAAACGAAAATGGCAAAATAAGAACCTGTTAATTACAAAAATCAAAATATATAACAGTTAAGAATTCAGGCACAAGGGCAACAACCGTGTTTCCTTATTAGGAGTTATTCTATGTACATGTTATTGTTGGTTCTTTTAACTCAATTGACGTCACCTCAATTATCTTGTGAACGTTATCTATCTGTGTAAGTCTATCTTGTTTATCATTCATATAATCCCGTAACGACAAGGCAGAAGAAAACTGGACATTCCCAGGTAGGAGAGAGTTTATTTTGTTAAATTGTTTTCCTAGAAGCTTCAATGCTTCTTAATAAGGGGTCTCCCACTTTGAAAGCCCATCCCATAAAGTGGCTGGTACTACAGCTACAACTTGGAATTTCCTGAGAGCAAGTGCCACCCAAAAACCAAGGATATCAGTTCTCCATAGAGCAAATGGTTGGTTAACAGATTAAGTGTTTCCGGTTTTTACCTTATTCCTTTCTTCTGAATATATTAAATAACAACATGGAAAGGATAAGAAACTTAAAAGAAAAATGCATAGAATGTGTAGAATACTTCACCATGACCACTTTCATGTTGATGTGAGCAATCAGAATCGTTTGAATGAACTTCAGATTCAATTCTGTAAAGAAATACATTTATTCATCAGAGGATTGAGTTAAGCAGCTATTATTAATGGAAATAACTAAAGCATCTTGATTAAACAAAAGAACAGATCTCAATTTAATCACCTGTCAAGATCATAACCCCCCACTCCCAAAACAAAGTCCATGTCAACTGCCCCATATTTAACAAGCTTTATTTGTGCCATCCCATTGATATGCTGTAAAGTGACCCAACATCAAGTTATGAGAATAAAATAAAATATGGAGAACAGTATAGCAACAGCAATTGTTATATAGCAACAACAATTGTTGTAAGTGACGACCCAATTAAAATGAAAGACAGAACACTAAGGGTTTGTCTGAGCCCCATTTTTCTGGAAAAAATAGACTTTGTTATAGTAATTTATTTGGAGAATCTGTGGTTAAAAGTATGGAAAAATATTGGGATTATGTATAAAATTATTTTATTGGGAGAATGTGCGGTTCAAAATGAATTTCAGGAAAAAAAATGAGTTCTAAAAGAATGGAGCTCAAACAGGGGCTAAATTATGGTATCAGGTGTATCTGCTAACCAATCTATCACTTATGCATCCTCATAAAAGGGACTGATAAAGAAGAAAAGAAAAAACGAACATTAATTGTTTTAATTAAATCATCCAACAGCGCTAAGTTGCCCAAATTACATGCTTAAATTACTAATCCCAGTTACGTAATTGCAACTATATAGATTATCGTATAGAGAAGAAGATAAAAGATATTCTGGAGAAAATTTCAACAGGTTGTACACAAATCATCAACTAACAAGAAGAAATCTATATTATCAGGCCTTTGACCGTCAAGAGATTTTAGAAATAGAGTAATTCTTCACTTTATGGACAGTAATAGAAATGAAAGAGAGAGGGCATCTTGAACTTCAAACAACATATGGAACAAACAATAGTCCATTTTGAAATGAATGGGATGGTGACATCTGTTAGTCAACCAGATGGTCCTTTGGAACTATATTTTACATTTATATTTGAGTTATCAAAATAAAATATGTTCTATTTGTATTATCTGGTTTGAAATTTAATATTACATAAAATACTTAATAGCCAAGCAAATAAAATTACACGTGACATCGTTTCAAATGTATTAGTATATAGGTGATCGGATATTGTATTGTATAGACCTAAAGAAACTCTCATTTATAAAAGAGATGTGATCTAGAGACCAAATTAACATGGCTTTAAATGGTTTGAAAACATTTGAATGCTCTCAATCTTTCGGTCGATGTAGAAAGTCACTAGAACGGAATGGCACAAAAAGATTCCTGTTGCCAATCCCAAATTTATAGTAAATAATGCTTTTTTTTCTTTTCTTTTTATTTATTTTTTATTTTAAAGAACGAAGGCCCAATTAAACGCTTAAATCAACCAATCCCAATCACCTCAAAAAGCAGTAAGCATTTGCACAAAAGAAGACACTATACTATCATTATTTTACTACTCTTAACAGTCTTACAGAAAGTAAATGAAGATCCAATAGATCCCACAAAATTTGGAAGTTGATATGTATATGATTTATGAACCAAGTGAATGGTAGTTTAAGCTTTAAGTTAGGTTCCCTTCAATACCTTCCCCTCAATATCAACAAATTACAAAGAAATAGTCAGTTTTGCTTATGGATAAAAGAAAACCTACCTTGATTCTGTTTGTCAGTGACTCCACATCAGGATCAGCCACCAAATCTATCTGTCGAAATGAAATTAAAAATATAATCACTAAATTGAAAATTTCTCAAGTCTTGAAACCTTTCTCAACTCTTAAGAAGGTTTCATAGCAAGCTAAGCAGGGTCGAGAGACCAATTAACAGAATGAAGAAACCAAAAACCAATCTATTAAAGATGAAACAAACTGCATACCTTGTTCAGAATAATGCGGTCCGCGTAAGCAATTTGTTCCACAGCCTCGTTCACTACAAACCTTGGTTTCACTTCATTTAAGTGTTTCATGGCATGCTTGGAGTCAACCAAAGTAACAACACCATCAAGTTTCACATGACGTGAAAGCAGCTCATCGCTACAAAATGTTTCAATAACTGGACCAGGCTTTGCAAGACCTGAACAACAAGATCCATCAATGCATTACAAGTCCAATTTTTCAAGATTCAAGCACAATAGATGATAAATCACTGAATGCCTATTAAGAGAACTAGTAGCTACCAATTATATGATAGCAAAAGGTATGATGGAGCATACATAAACCAATTTGGTTCAACACTCAGTTCTCCCAAAGACCTAAATATTGATAACATTGAAAAAGTGATGGGAGTAATGGAAAAGGGATAAAGGAACAAAGAATAACCACGAGCAAACTGCATATCACATATATCTCTGTCTAACCATATTTATATTAATTTATGTAGTATGAGAGAAGCTGTCAGGTTTAAGGACATCAAGGAATGACAATCATATCCATTTCTTAGCACATTAAATTACCTGTCGTTTCTATAACAATATGGTCAAACTTGTCTCGCTTCTTTTTAACCAACTCCAAAAGCAATTTGACAAGATCTCCACGAACAGTACAACATAGACAACCATTATTTACCATGACAATCTCTTCATTAGAAGAGGAATGACTAGCAACTAATGAACTATCAATATCTACTTCACCAAACTGCATCCAGAAAGAAATTAAAAATTAGAAGTCAAATTTAGATAAAAATGACCAAAAAAGAAGTAGAGAACTAACAATTTCATAATTTCACAATTTTATTTTATCACGGGCATTATGCTTTCAAAAAGGAAAAAACAAATGATAAAAAAGATGGTCAGATACAGAGATTTTCTCCTTGAAATGACTGGTGTATCTAGAAAAACTTTTTAAGGCATTGGAGACATGTGAATCAAGTACTATGTCTTGAATATATTAATAACCAATAAAAAAATGGGCAGTGTAAAATGTATTAGGCAGCGGACAACAACTGTAAACAGATATAAGTAGGATATTAATAAAAAAAGCCCTTGTTCTGGTACTGGTAGTAACAAGGAGCGGTATCACAGCTAATGCATCTCTTACAGAGAACATTCCACTGTTAATGATGCAAATTAAGTTGTGTCTTGTAAATGTTTTCAGTTTTCACTGTTTATCCTCAGTTCAAGTCCAATTTGTAAGATTTTGATGTTTCCACATCATGTATTGGTCATCTTACTGAGTATGTGAATGGGTACAGAAACTGTAACTGCAACTTCACGTTTCATCAATGTGGGAAGTCATAAACTAAGGATATGTTTTATCACACTCCTTTACCAGTTTCCTTTTCGGAATTTATTGTTCTCTCTCTCTTTTTATTCACCAATGTGTTGAATTCTTAAAATGAATAAATATTTTTTGTTGAACGGCAGCGAACCAATAAAACTGTACGCATAGGGCTCATAATTCTGAAAGCTAACATCATAAATTAAGGAAATACCTATCAGTCAGAGAATTTAATTGGTGAATCTCATAACTTATGTGGGGCTACTTTAACTAAAACTCGACTCATTAGTGATTATGAACAGAGGAACAAAGAAATAAGGTCCCCAAGTAAGCTGGCCTGAATTTAGGAAGACCCTGAGGTTAATTATTGGCAACCTAACATCACAAGAAAGAGTAGTCCATCGATTTGGTTCATTGCCAAACATATACAAATTAATTATGGCAGAAAGAAAATAATGAGGACACCATACAGTCCCATTTTACACTGCATTGTAGAAACAGAAAATAAATAGATAAAAGGGCAAGTCTTTTGTAACATTTATGGTTGTATGTAATAAATACTTATATTGAGACAGTGTAAAGTAAAAAAATAGTTCACATTTGAAGGATCACACCAATCTTACACACATCGGTAATCACATTTTTGAAACTGCAATATAAAAGAGAGACTGAAAATGATAAATACTTGATAGTAAAAGAATAGCCATTGCCATTACCTCATTTTCAATGACAGCAATCCGCTTTCCATGTTGAGATGTCAATATATGATTCAAAAGGGTGGTCTTCACATCATGCCAAAATACAAAGTTCAGAAAATACAGCCAACATATTAAAGAAAACGACCAACTAAAATACGCACAAACTGATCTTCGGAAAATAATTTGAGAACCAAATATGCTAGTGTACATACAAATACATATACCAATAAACGTATGTATTCATATGCATAAACACATCAATTTATACAACTTAGCTGGCTACTAGATATATGTTAGATAGAATTCGCTATCATCAGAAGCATATGCATAGCCCTTTGCTATTAAGTTCCCATTAAGCTAAGCCCTACAAACCCAGTTGACTCAAAATCATACAGAATCAATTTTTATCCTTGATTATCCTAATCACAAAACTATAGAATCATATAATACATATATGCACAAGAAATATATTTTGGACCTTGCCAGAGCCAAGAAACCCGGTTATTACGGTGGCGGGGACACGGCTATCAGCATTTAAAGCGGTAGGGACTGAGGAATTCAATTCTCCGGTGATGTAATCAGATGCTGTAGAGGAGAAGTTTCTGCAATTATCCCGGTAAAGGAAAGAGTAGATAGTTCTGAGGGAATAGTTGAAACGATTAGTGGGTTGGATTTGGAAGGAGTGGGAGAGGAACTGTGACGTCGTTTTGAAGAGCAAGTGCCTAGTAGCCATTGGAATTGAGACTGGATTTCAGTGCGAGCTTAAACCCTAGACTTGAAGAAGGTGGTGGTATTGGTAGGGGTTTATGACTTGTTCTTCTTAAATCCCCGAGTGAATCACGTATTTATTTTTCTCAATTTATCCTCAGTTTTTTTTTTCCCAGTTTATCCTCAATTTTTTATTAATATTGTTAGGAGAAAAGAGGTGTTGCTTGGGCGAAAAACAAAAAAGTTGAGAGTGAAAAAATTGTAGGCGCC
>CAIGRQ010211214.1:0-13000 GCA_903798375.1 Fraxinus sp. D2006-0159 | reverse complement strand
TTGTCTCCGAATGTTACATGACCTCCATCCTTCTTATTGAAGTTCGATAGTAGTGATCGATCTCCGTTCATATGTTTTAAACATCCACTATCCAAAAACCATTTGCTCTTCGTTTTCTTCGGTACCTACAAGCATAATTAAATTTTTGACTTTTGGTAGGGTCCTTGGTAGTTAGTTTTTGGAGATTCTCTAATCCACTTATTTTTGTTTACAAAAAAATAACTTTTTTTTAGATGAACAATTAAAAGCAACATGTCCACTTTTATTACAAAAGGTACAGTGATATTTGAAGCTTTAATAAACATATTTTTGAGAGATTTTTGTTTCAAAGAAGGTTTGAATCCGATTCCCCCTTTGTCAAAAATGCATTTTTGATTTTCAAGTATTAAATCAAAAAATCTCTTTCCTTCGGTGAATTTATGAATATTTTTTGTCAAATCTTCAACTATTTCTTTTAAGGAGGAATTTTCTTTAACTAATAAATTGTAATCAACATTTTCTTTTTATTTTTTCTAAATCTTCTTTACTTCATATTTTAATAAAGAGTTTTTCTTTTTAAGAATGGAGTAACTCAAGGCAAAATTTTCAAAATTTTCAAATAAATCATCATAAGAGCTATATAATTCTTCATAAAAACAATTTCTTTCGAGCTTACCTCATCTTCAAGCGTCATGAAGCACATGTTAGCGATTTCATCTTAACTATCGCTTTTATAGTGGTCTTTGTCGTCACTATCATCCCAAGTAGCTTGGAGTGCCTTTTTCTTGATGTTCTTCTTTTTGTTTGGACACTTGGTTCTTTTGTGATCGGGTTTTCACACTCGTAGCAAACAATTTTTTTGCTTCTTTCTTCTCCTTCGTCATCCCTCCTTTGTAATTGTCTATTGTTTCGGAATCCTCTTCATTTCTTTACGATGAGGACTAGATCATCAAACTCTTCATCACTCATGTTGTTGTTTCTTCTTCAATTTTCGATTTTAGAGCAATTTGACGTTTTAGAGCCTCTTTTGATTCCTCTTTGCTCTTTCTCGTCTTCTCCTTGATTTCGACATTGTTGAGTTCATAGGTCATCAATATTCCATAAAGTTCTTTCAAGGGACACGAATTTACATCCTTGGTGTTTTCTATCAACATTCATATATGGCTACATTCTTCCGAGAGTGACATAAGCATTTTGCTCACAAGTTCACCGTTAAACCATTTACAATATCAGTAAAACGAGTAATCATATTTACAATAGATTCATCTTGTTTCATAAAGAAACTCTCGAATTCTTTAACTAACATATTTATTTTGATTTCCTTAACTTTACTTGTCCCAACATGAGTAACTTCAAAAACATGTCAAATATCATAGGCCGAATCACATGTGCTAATTCTATTAAATTTATTTCTATCTAATACACAATAAAGCAAATTTTTGACCTTAGTATTTAATGACAATTTTCTTTTATCTTCTTCATTGTATTCCTCTCTAGGTTGGAGAATACTTTGATCGGGTCTTCCATCAATCTTAATAGTATTCGTAGGCACATAGGGACCATATTCAATTATTTCCTAAATATTATAATCAATANACAATAAAGCAAATTCTTGGCCTTAACATTTAATGACAATTTTCTCCTATCTTCTTCATCGTATTCCTCTCTTGACTTAGGCATACATTGGTCGGGTTTACCATCAATTTTAATAGTCGTCGTAGGCACATAGGGACCATATTCAATTATTTCCTAAATATTATAATCAATAAATTGAACATAGATCATCATCCCAACCTTTCAATATAGTATGTACCATCAAATAAGGGAGGTCGATTTGTGGATTGCCCGTCAAGATTTTGAAACATGGTGTTAGCTATTATTCAAAATTGTGAAATCTTTTAAGAAGGTGAGTACCGAGCTCTAATACCAATTGAAAGTCCAAGATTGGCTAACTAAGAGGGGGGTGAATTGGTTATTAAATTTTTTTTGTTAATAACACAAGTCTTAATATAATAAGTTAGCAAATAAACAAGGACAATTAAACACAAATAAGTGAAACAACGTAATTTGCACAAAGTAAAATGGATAGAGAGTGTAAACGATATAGTTGTGGAGGTTTGATCCAATGTAATGATCTATGTCCCCCATTACCAAGCTATCCGGTACGAACAAGACCTTTTCACTATGTTGATTGACTTATGATGCAATCCAACCTTTTACAACGCTTTCGATGACTTACAACCAAGGAGCACCCATCATTTTACAACGTTGAGATTTCCGAGACCTCAACACGACCCACAATTTAAAATTGAGTATGCAAATGAAATCTTCTCTCCTTAAAAAATGATGAATACAAGATTAAGTATAAGAAGAGAAGTATGCAAACAATTTAATGGATAGCAATAAATGAAACTCAAGTGTTTGGTGTGTAAATTTTTGATGTATAAAATGATTTTCAAGAATTAGTTTTGATCAAAGATTTTTCAAGAGCAAAAATGATTTGATAATAAATGATATAAGAGATCAATGTTAGCTCAATGAGTATTGTTTTTCAAATGTTAGGTGAGTTGGTATTTATACCAGTTGAAAAATGACAAAGTTTGTGTTCAACTGGACGTCCATATTAGAACCGAACGATCCAACTTACCGTTATAGCAACTCTGTCAGAATGGTCAAAAAAGTAACCGTTGCTGGTGAACTGGACATTCGGTTCGCCATCCGAACGTTCGGATGACTAGAGTTCTTCTGGATCATTTTCCTTTTTGTTTTGTTTACAATCAATAATGTTTTTACTTGATTTTTCAATGTAAGTTTGTTTTGATAATTTTCAAGGAATATGTTGGAAAAACTTTCCTTTGAAAAATAATTTTGTGCAAACATTTTCATCTCGTAAATTGTGTCGAATACGAGAAAACTATTACTTGAGCTCGAAGTGTCATTACTAAGAATTAAAATGTTTTACCTTTACAACAGAGCCAAGAGAAATTAAGTTACAAAGTCTTCAATCAATTTGGCGTGAGTGCTCGATTTGTTGCACAGATTGGCGAAAATGAGTTAGCCTCTCATAGGGATTAGACCTCTTAATAGGATTCGACCAAACTGTTACTAGGGTAGAATAACATGGAGTGCGGGTCCAGGTTCGCTCGTCGCGTTACGCCAAGCACCACTTCAAATAACATGATATCGCTTTATTTCAAAATAAAGTCCACGCATTATATAGGGGGTGTTTGACACTAATTTTAGTAGAAAAATGTGTTTTTGAATAGTGATTTATGGAAGAATGTGTGGTTAAAAAGTAAGGAGAATTTTTAGATTTATGTGTAATATTATTTTATTGATAAAATGTGTGGTTGAAATAAAGAAAGAGAAAAAGAATGAGTATGAGAAAAAAAAAATGGGTGCCAAACGGGGGCATAAATATTTATACATGGATTTTGAAGACTATTGTTATGCCTCTTCAAGCGAGGCTTCAAGTACTACCACATGGCAGTTACACGACAATTGAATTTGGGCTTGCACTCCATGTCATTCCCCTAGTAGCAATTCAGTCAAACTCCAATAAAGAGGTCGAACCCCTATAGAAGGGTGAACCCATTTGTTGAAGTCGACCCCATATGGGAACTGAACCATCACGGATGAAGATGGATACTCGGAGATCGACAAAAGATCTTCTATGTAGTTTTTAATGAATGATTAACGTGACATTCATTGCTATAGTCGCCCATCCAGCCAAATAAGTCAAGTCTTAAGTGTTGTGTCAGATTTCGGGCAACAAAATGGTATTAGCAATAAATGCTCATGATTGATTGATACCTATTATAAGAAGCCTTAGTTGTATGGATGAGGCCACGTATATTTTCATCCAATGGTTATTATCCATCATCCTCTATTGTAAAAGCTCACACAATGCTTCATTCTAAAGGTAATGCAAATTTCAACTTACACTATACCTTTGATATCTACATTTACTTATATATTCTCCCTCAAAGCCAAACCCCCTTTTACAAAGAGGCTTGTGTCTAAAGCACCTCCCATACTCAAATATTCATTGCTTTATCTGAATTGATCATCGAAGTGCACACGACCAACACCACTACCAAGGGAAGACCACGTGTAGCTAATGGTTTGTCCTAATATGCAGGAACTGGCTTACATGGATGCGAAAGGCATTGGGGTCTATTAGCTACGTTCGAAGTACAAATATAAGGTTAACAAATTGGTGGAAATGGATTTGGCCTCATATAGGGATTTAACCTATGGGAATTTACCCAAACTGCCATTGGGATGAAATGACATGGAGTGCGAGACTAGGTTCGCTTGCAGTGATATGCCAAAACACCACTTCAAATAACATGATATCGCTTTATTTCAACTTAAAAATCCATGCATTATATAAATATCCATATATGGACTTTGAAGACTATTGTTACGCCTCTTCCAGCGAGGCTTGAAGTACTACCACATGGCAGTTACACGGCGAGTGAACCTGAGTCTGCGCTCCATGCTATTCCGCCCTACTAGTAGTTTGGCCGAGCCCCCATTAAGAGGTTGAACCCCTGTGGGAGGTCGAACCCGTTTGCTGGATTCGACCCCATATGGAAACCAAACCCTCATGGACGAGGTGGGGCTGCTAGGGGATCGGCAGAAGATTTTCTATACAATCTTCAGTAGGTGATTGATATGACAATTCACTACTATCGTTGCCCCCACCCAACCAAATAGGTCAAGTCTAAGTATCGTGTCAAATTTTGGACAACAAAATGGTATTAGCATTAAATACTCATAATTGATTGATACCTATAACAAAAAGCCTCATCCGTTTAGATGAGGCCTCGTATATTTTCATCTAATGTTTATTATTCATCATTCTCTACTATAAAAGTTTGCACAATGCGTCTTCCAAAAATAGTACAAGTTTGGATTCTCAAACTATAATTTTGCTATTTATATTTACCCAAAGTCAAACCTCTTTTTATACAAGAGGCTTGCGTTTAAAGCACCTTTCATACTCAAATATTTATTGCTTCAACTGATTTGATCATCAAATGCACGTGACCAGCTTCACCACCAACGTAGAAGGCCATGTGTGGCAAACATATTCTCCAAATGTGTAGGAATCGGATTATGTGGACACGAAAGGCCTTGGGACTTGTTGGCTACGTTGGAAGTACAAAAACCGAGGTCAAAATTTACTTTTACTTTGTCCCCTTTTTTGGAGATTAAAATCATATTTTTAGTAGATTTTGATAAGAGTTAAAAGAAATGTGGTTGAAAAGTTTGGGATCCCACGAAATATATTATTAAAATTAATTATTGATTTCATATTAGATTAAAATCTAGATTTTAATTTTTCCATACATGGGATTTATTCCATTTATAGTTTGTACTTGTTTGATAGGGGTGTCAACGAGTTGAGTTGAAACTCGAAATTCGGATTTGGTTTGAGTAAAAATGGTTTGGTTTTTTTTTGTCTGAGCCGAGCTTTCGGCTCATGCCTTAGCGAGCTGAACCGACTCCCTTATTTATTTTCTCCCGAGGGTGACCCGTAGCGAACTACATTGACATCCCTAGTTTGATAGTGCTTATAAGTGTTGTTTTTGTATTGAATGTGTGAACTGTGGATAAATGGAAAAGCAAGTATTGGATCATAAGAAATGTATACAAATCATAAAAAGTATGTCCGAAAAGTTAAAATTATAATTATAAGGTTCCCCAAACATGCTCATAAAATAATTCAACAAAACGATGTCTTAGGGTGTGTTTGAGTTATATTATTTTGGAAGAATGTATTATATAATAGTAGATTGATGGAAAATGTGTGGTTGAAAAGAAAAAAGTTATTGATGTGATGAAAAATATTATTTTATTGAAGAATGTGAGGTTGAAAATGAGTAGAAAAATGAAAATGAAAATTTTATGGTTGCCAAACATGGGCTTAAGAATTAATTGGCAACTGAGTTCAAAACCCCCTACCAGGTAAAAACCTCCGACCCTGCGAAATTCGACGGAACCCTCGCTTCCCGTTAATTCCCAGCACTATGAGCGACCGTCGCGAACGGGACAGGGACAGGGATAGGGACAGGGACAGAGACAGAGACCGGGACCGGAAAAGAATACGCGAGGACCGGGATTACGACCGGGACCGTGAACGTAGCAAACGTTCTCGTTCTCGTACACCCGACCGGATCCGATCCCGCCACACCAGATCCCGCACACGCTCTCCTGACGACCGCCATCGCCACCGTCACCGCCACCACCGCTCTCGCTCCCCTTCATCTCCTCCTCGAAAGCGACACAAGGACGAAACTGTTCCCCAAGAAAGGGACAAGCACAAGGACCGCACTAGGGCAGCGTCGGAGGATCAGAAAGAAAAGAAGCTTAAGGAGAATGACGTTGATAATGATAATGATGGGAATATGATGGACGAAGATGAGATTGAGATGATGAAGAAATTGGGGATTCCTATGGGCTTCGATTCAACAAAGGGAAAGCCTGTCGCAGGTAACGACTTGGGGGCTGTAAGAAAGGTCACAAAGCGGCAGCCGAGACAGTACATGAACCGCCGAGGGGGGTTCAATCGCCCCTTGCCTGCCGAGGTCAACCGCTAAAAGCAAAGGAATTTATCATCCAGGTTAGGGTTTGTTATCCGTGGCAACTTGACATTTAATTTCGGTTGCTTTTCTTGGCTGACTTAATTGATAGCCAATAATATGATATATTGCAGTGGTTATTTTATGTTGCTCCTAACACGTTATCCTTCCAGTTGTTTAGATGATTTGAAGTCTGTTGCTTGGTTAGTTGGAAGTGTATGTTATCCTTGCGATTGTCTATTTCTTCTTGATATAGTGCCAAGCCTAAAATTTATGTGAATTAGTTGGTTGTTAGAACACAATTTAAAATCTGTAAACTTCATGCCACCATGCTCAAACCGATGAACCAAAATGTAATTTACTTGTATATTGTCTTCTTTCAATTATGTTGGGTTGAAGAAACTCCCATCCCAACTCCTGTATAGTATGAAATCTTCCATACAATTTATTCTCATGATCTCCTTTCTGGTCATGAGATACATTTTTTAAGTCACGGGACCTTTACGATTTTAGTGGCACTAAGTTGTGATTCAAGGGAATAGGTCAGAGTAACACTTTAAGCATAGGACGTGGTTGGGCTGCTAAGTCAAACTGGACCATTCCACTTGCCATTTTCACTCTCCTAGGGTGCAATCTCAGGGAGCTAATTTAACTTTTCTAATATGTATGAAGTATTAACAATTTTTTTTATTGCAAGTTAGAGAAATAATAGAAGAAGAGAGAAAAAAGGTGCAAAATCAAGGATTTCAATTCAACTATTTCGTGTGATTTAGGGCATTTTACTGTAAATGGATTACACGAAACAAGGCTTTTTTCGCATAGTTAATATATTTATAAGAAATGATTTTTGAATTATCTACCATGCAATTTTTTTCTAATTAAATATTATACCTCTGAATTCATGCTGCTGGACCTAGAGCAACTCCTTCGCTCATAATTTTTATGATTTAGCTCTCATTTGGTTCTGTTGTCCTTTCCTTATTGCATCAAATTGCTCTTTCATCCACATCCTTGTGGGATGTGAGTGCATAGTAGTTGTGGTAGATATTTAGAACTTGTTTTTGAAGAAAATATTTTTGCCCTGCCTCTTGCTTTATGGTGTGTATTCTGACTAGTGTTAAACCTAATCCTCTCGACTTTTACATACAACAGAAAAAAGATCGGAGATAAAAACAAGGAAATAAGTCACGGCTGAATGCTCACGTTCAACTATTAGACGTTTAACAATGGATTACTACCATGTTAACATTGATGATGTAAAAAAGAAAAGGAGACGTGACTTGACTTGACCCTGCAGTAAACCACTCCATAGTTCTTTTTGTTATAATTTTCTCAAATCACAAAAATGACATTGGACTGAAAATACTCTGAAACTTGAGGCTTAATCCATAAACAGAAATTTAATGAGGTTGGGGTTCTTAATACTTTAACTGCTGTTAAATTTATTTGATAACACTGCTGAAATAATGAAGACTATACACGTGTACTAAATTGTCATACTAACAACCTTTTTTTAAGTCAAAACTCTTTTGGGTCTTGTGCAGATGAAATTGCAGGCCATGGCTGTTCTTTCAAGATGTAGTGGTTTCTTTCTCTATAACGAGTGGGATAACCGTGAGGCAATGTTGTAAGACTACCTTGATTTGTTCTATTGAGAATGTATTGGTACCATTTTATCACATTTACCTGTAACTGCAGTTTCTCTGATGCTGTTTTGCATCTGATTATTATATTAGTACTGATTTTGTCTCATTACAATCGTTTGGATTTTCCCAGTTCAAAATATTTATGATACATTTGGTGTTACAAATTCTTTATTTTGTAAAGGCACATTTCATTATGTGGAGTTTATGTTACAATGACTATTATGACTGGTATTTAGTGTGGTCATATTTATTGTTTGTGGCATCAGCCTTTTTTCAATGTTTTTTTAGTTATTTTTGGCCAGAACTTGTGGCTTGTGGATATTATGGAGTTGACAGAAAGTAAATTAATGCAAGGAGTTGTTGGCATGGCCCAAGGGACACTGTTTGACAATAACAAAAACGACCACTCTATTGACGAACTTGGGCAGCACAATCAATTTGGTCGGGTGATTTTGCCTCAAATTTATCTGTGTGAAATGTACCCAATTTAGTGACTTCACCTTCCAAAACTTGCATAAATTACAGTCGGATGATATTATGCTCTTACCCTATGTTTGATGATATGTTGGGCTTGCATTTTGTTGTTTCGCTTCAAGTAATCATCTTTAAAGAGTATTAATGAGTAAGTAATAAGGATGACACTAGAAATTAATACGAAACATTTGCACTTCTTCTAGGGGAGGTGCGAATGTGCTACCTCAAATTAGCCAGGTTCTTGTGTCAAACTTGAGGAGCATCTCTCGACTTGTAAATGTAATTCGGGCACCATATCATTTTTCTATTTCTAAAATTGAAGCAGCTATGCAATTTTAAGGTTCTAAATACGAAGGTTAGAGTAATATCTAGGAAAATCAAACTAACAGAGAAATAATATATAAATAGACAACATATTTCGTTCAAATGGTACCACATATATAGAAGTTTGAAAGATGAATGATACAATAATATTTCTAATTTCCAAAGAATGATCTCATTTGATTCGCATGCTGAATCCTCCCTTAATGCCAAAGCTTCATGCAAAACCCTGCTGGCACGGTCGAACATCTCTTGTTTGAAATAACATCAGAAAAGGTGTCGACAAGTTGTCCAGCAAGAGATGCTGGATCTTCAATGAATGTGTCGATGAATACTTTCGCAACCCTCACCTCTTGCGGGGTTGCTGTTAAGCTGTACCAAGTCAAAAACTTCTGCCTAAACGTTGTTTCTATATGACCATCACATTCCAACCATCGGATTACTTTTACATAATACTCAAAATTCTTGTCTCCAATTCCAGTACAATCATCGTCTCCTTCACTTTTCTTCTTCGAAGGTTCCTTCTCCTTTGCAGATACACGCATCCCGCCATGTTTATGTCTGTTGTTCCTTCCATTCCCATCCTTTACATTCTCCAACTTGCAGGGGGTGGTAGGCAAACCATTTTCTGAACTATCCATGTACGGCACACATTCCAAGCCAGCCTGATTAGGGGTATTTGACAGGTTACCAATGCTTGTTCCCTCAACCATCTGGCCTTCTGAAGTGTCTTTGTTTTTTAGATTAACAGCATCATTGATTTGTCTTTGTTTCTCGTCCGATAAAGAGACTTCATCTCTAGTAGTCTCTTTTTGGCTCTCTAAGCAGGTGATGGTGTCACCGAGAAAATTTGCAGAAGAAGATTTGTCGGCATTTCTACTAAGTGCACGATAATTATCACCTCTATTCTCATACCCAATGCTGCATGGCAGGACATTGTTAGTTTCATCTTCAACTGAAGAAGGATTAGAAAGGGTGCTACAGTTGGTTGCCAGACTTTGACTTTGTTCTACTTCCACGTTCGCAGAATTTTTTTTCGTTTGTTCACTCTGAGAATTATGCTTTTCCATCTCTCTATTGTCCTTGTCTTCAAATCTGACAAGTTTTGCAGCAAGCATAGTGCTATCTAGACAAAATTAAACCAACAAATTTGCCATATGGCTATCACTTCCCTAAAATGAAACCAGCATTGAACAAATGCAAAATACGGGTATTATGTGGTTGAAAATGGGGAGGGAGAGAGAGAGGTGTGTACCAGAAGGTATATCGGACACCCTGTTAGAAAGCATAGAGTCAAGAGAATCCACTGCCGAAGCACATAATCTTTGAACTTCTGGTCCTGATGAAAGCCTGTTTACAATCCCTCTCGCCGTCTTAACAGGTAAACCAGTTAACGGACCCACATCCTCTTCAAGCTTTTTCACTGCTTCATCTATGATTTCGTATAGATTTTGGTAATGCTTAGTTCCTGAAAGAATCTTTTGGCTCAAGGAGAGCCTATAGCACAGTATATCCACTCGCCTCGTATCCCTCGCTACTGTTAGTTGCTTTCTCCATGAGCTTATATTAACAGTAAGTAATAAAGCAGGTCAGTGCCTATTGAAAAGTAATGCAAGTTTTGTACTTCCGAAATAATTGTTCAATACATAACAAGGAATGAATAAAAGAAATAAGAACCAAGACCGACATTACCTGAGCAAATCATTCACCTTTTCACAAGATACACAACAAAAGCTCCCATCAAGTCTCTTATCCTGCCTATTATTAGTGATGCCAGATTTTTCGTGCCGCAAGGCACATTCAAGGTGACACGACATGCCACATGACTTGCCTTGAAACGGAGGGTCTGAGCCGCAAACTAACCACAGGCTTGGGTCCTTGTTGTCATCATACTGTTGACAAATGCAGCACGAACACCTTTTGCAAAACACGTCTTCACGATACAGTCTAGCTTTACAAGCTGAATTTTTGCAGCATGTGGTATTAATTAAATCACCATCAACCATGTTAGATGCATCAGTATTTGCTGCAGAAAGCAGGTGATTCGGGTTATCAGATTTCCTCTGCCGTTTGGGAGTCCTTTCACCATGTTCTAATAAGAAACGTGTTTCAGGAAGACTTGCAGTTCCTCGCTCCAGGGATTTCTTCTCAGACACGACTTTCAAAAGTTGTTCAATTATCTTTAACTTTGTTAAGCCCGTATACTTCCTTTCTTTCCCGAGCTCCGCACAGAGGATTTGCAAGATATCCTGACGGCTCCATGCTTGGAGAATCTCTGTTGCACCATCTGACCACTTGGATAATTCATAGACTACTTCTCTCTTTTGCTCCATTCTCAACGTACTGCACTTTGATGGATCAAAAACCAACTCTGGAGCCAAAAACGTTGTGAGTTAACAAGAAAATTCAAATATACGATACCATCTTTTCCCTTAATTTGGTACATTCGATGACTATTAAACTGGACAGCTCTCTTAGTGAAATGCTTAAAATATAACAAAGTCTCGATCTAGACTATCTCTATTAACTCGTTATATGAATGCTTCAACCACCGAGCAGTCACCAAAAAGAAAAGAAAAGGAGGATGATTATCCAACTACAAGCAACAAGACAAGTGTTGTCCAGACAAAAACATTTCTCCTCCTCACATTACAAAACCCCAAATTCAAGAAAAAGCATAGCCTATTCAAGAAAATGGTGTAGCAATTTGCTGGTAACTTCCATGATGCCCCCACGTTGAACTTCCGTAACAGTAGCCACTATTCTATTCAATATTTTAAGAAGAAACATCAATTTCATCAAATTATAGACAAATACATCCAAAAATCTTTACATTTCGGAGGGGGAGAGAGAGAGAGACAGCAATAAACAGCTGGCATTTCTTTGTTCATTTTTCTCTTATAAGCATCCTCTAAAATAATTGGGTAAGCATTAATTCTGACATAACTATTTATAATGAATGCTAACAGTTGAGCAAAAAATTACTGTCTCGGACTCAGTTTAACCAAAGAAAATAATCCCAAAATACATTCAAAAGAAGCTAAAACACGCGAGGGAAAAAGTCTAACAAAACAGATCAAGATGAACTTTATGACCCATTATCCCCAAAATTTGTAAATAAAGATCCAAAGTTTTCACATCGAAAGTATCGACACGCTCATTGTTAACAAACCCAGAACCAATTTTATTTTTTTTTAAAGAAAGAGAGAGAAATTCTTTACCCTCCAAAGAAGAAACATCCATGACTTGCAGTTCTTTCAATAACAAAAAACTAAGCTCGCATTACACCATAACCCCATTGTTTCTTTGCCTGAAAAGACACATTTTTCAGTCCCAGATACATAATAAAGAGAGTCATGCATATATACACAAACATGCATATACATACAGATGAAGGGGTGAGGGGGATACGAGTACCAATGAGATGCGATGCGAGGGGCGAAAATTGAGGCACTAGCAAGGAATCCATGAAGAGATGGGTCCTTAACGTGGGCTATTCAGCACCCAAAGCACCATATACAAATAATAATGTCTGTGTCTCTGTGAGAGAGAGAGAGAGAGAGAGAGAGAGTAGTTGAGGAGAGATGAGAAAAGTAAGAGAAAAGAAGTCCTAATAATATACAGAGAAAGAAAGCGGCTGTCTCTGTTCATCCATTTTTACCTTTTCCGCCCCGAACTTTGCGTTGGTTAATTACCTACGTTGGTAAGATAGAGATTTAAAAGAGACGCAAATTACATTTTCGACAGAAAATATAAATTTACATTTTTTTATACCTGTAGGAGGCAAAAAGTGAATTATGGTCCGTTTGATAGCCTTAATTTTTCATTCCACCCTTAATAAGCTGTTTGATATGTAAATTTTTTCATGAAAAACGTTTTTCACATTTTTTTAGGTACAACTATTTGATGCACATTTTCTTGATTTTGTTTTCCCACCTATTAGGTGGCAAAGCAATTTCCACCTTTGTTTTTTTGCTTTTTTTTTTTTTT
>CAIGRQ010211212.1:0-13572 GCA_903798375.1 Fraxinus sp. D2006-0159 | reverse complement strand
AGCCCGAGCCGTCCGAGCCGGTGAGCTTTTTTACCACCCCTACGTGAGTGCATGTAATTTGGGGTAGGGTTCTTGGACATGGAACGAAAGTCAAGTTTTTCTCGTATTATAGGTGAATAGAAGTGTTAAGAGCAAAATCTCTGATAATCATCGACCGAGTTAAATAATTTCAAGATTTCAGCAAAGAACGTTCCTCCGCACTAAATAAAATTGCCATAAAAAAGAAAGCTTCTGCAGCTTGAGCTCAGTCAAACAGGTCGGACCACTCTGGTGCCCTGAGCTCAAAGCTTGATTGAGGAATGGAATATCCCAACTTTTAATGATTGCCCTGAAAATCTTAGCACATCTATTGTGCCACCAGTTGGCCTTTACAGGTTAAAGAATGTTAAAGAAAAGGTAATCGAGTTAAAGATCATCAAAAAGCTAAAGAGTGGTTGGTTCAACGAACTTTATGGAAATAATTATTTGGCACACTCAAGCATTAGAAGTGTCTCCTTTTTCTGCATAGAAGAAGCGCCCTTGGAATCTTATCTTAAAATTGGTAGGCTGATTGATGCATAGAGGTTTGTTCATCAAAAGTAGTTTCTACATGCACCAAAACAAAAGGCAGAATCACTAAAAATTCGTCTCCATTAATTTTGTGGTTTTAAAAAGTTCCAGTATGCATGAATTAGTGTTTCACTTGTAAAGATTCTAGCTTAGGATACCCGAGAACTTATAGATGTTAGTCCCCCTTTGCCAGATACGGTGTGCTATAAAGAACAGTAACAGCACGGCCTCGAAGCATCCTGCTATTAAGAAAAGCCATGCAGGTGTTTCTTCCCCATCTTTATCTTTCAGAAAGAAATAAAACCTCCACATTTAGGTATAGAATCTGACTATGGCTAAAAGAAATTGTCAAACATCGATGTATTGATGTCAATCCCCATTCCCGTAGTATAAAACACTGATTTAGTGACTAGAGAAATGTGAACCTTACCTGTATAGGTACTTTAAACATTTGTCTGGGTATTAGTTCCTTCAGTTTTTGAGTTAAAGCCCTTCCAACAGAATACGCCTAAAAAAGACAATATATTGTTATACTGTTCCAGCATTTGTTAGAAAACAAATTGAAAAGCATGCATAGATCCTATATGAATACAAAGCTACAGTTCCTGAAAAATAAAGAAAGAAGAGAACGGTTGATTGTTCTTTAAAAAGTCTGACAAGTCTAAAAAAAAGTAATGAACGATAAGACAACAAGAGCAAGAATCAGACAATTAAGAAAACAATCAAATATTTGCTCCCCGTGAACAACAGGAACTTTACAAAAACAGTAAAGAAAGTAATTTCCATAGCAAGTAGAGACTTTGAGGTAATTCAAGGTAGAAAGTTTTCGGAAATCTGACAATTAAAGCGCACAAAAATTTAGTTATTTTACATGGTAGAATAGCATGTATATTGACCAGCAGGTCTAATTGTACACTACGACTATTAACTTGAAATACAGTTCCAGAATTTCTGCCTCCACTATAGATCTCTCTCTATTTCTTTGTTCCCTCTCCATCTTAGACACTCTTGTCCCCCTTGTCTTCTTAAAAAATAATATAAGCCACAGAAGTAACGGATATTCACTTCTTAATAAACCATTGATAATTTCACATCATTTGCAATCATAAAGCTTGTAGCACAAGGGAACATTGGATGTGGTCTTTGCTTAATCATAGGTACCTTATCTTTGTGGACAATAGTTGATAAAGGTTCCACAGGATCGCCGTTAATTTGAATATCAAGCTTTACCAGTTCATTTTCCTTGTACCTGTCAGAAGTGAATAATAGGCTAACTTGAATTTGAATTATAAGGAATAATTTTATTTTGAATTTAAAATGTTTAAGAGATGACAAGAACTTCCATGATGAGGCTATAATTGGCCAATGAAGGAACTGTTCCATCTCATGAGATGCGAAAGCATGATAATATTCTCATTGGTTGACATAGAAATAGTTTAAACAACAACAAAAGAATCACATCAGTTTGTCAATAACAATAATTATTCTTACTTGCTTCCAACACCCATCACTACTCTGGGGAGCAGCAACTAGCAATGTGTTCATTGTTCAGTTTGACATAAACACCATGTGGAATAATCTGGTGTAGATTTTGATTGTAATTAGTTAGTTACCAAATATTGAGATTAGGATAATTAGCATCTCAATCTCCATGATTTTTTATGTTTTCCTTATTGGTTAGCTTTCTATTTTAGTCTTCCTTGATTTAAGGAGTTTGGTTAATTGATGGTTTTCCTCTCCTATTTATAACTGCAATCTCTGTTTTTCTGAAATATGAAAATAAGAAGAATTTTCTCTTTTTTTTTTTTTTCACACCATGGATAAGATGTAACAAAAGGGCATTTATGCATAAATCTCTTGTTCTTTTATAATAAGGAAATATCATATTACACAAACAATTTAAACTCAAATGCATAGATTCCATACCCAATTAAGGAATACTCCATGCTAGCATAGCCTTTACTTCTTGACTTCAGCTGATCAAAGAAATCCCCCACCATCTGCAAAATGAACCAAGAATATTTTTACTTGGGTAAAACAGCTGTTAAATTGAATCTATAACTTCATTAGCTCTGCCAATGGAAGCTGCATATTAGCCTCCCATTGGAGTACCTCAGCTAGGGGTAACTCATAAATGATTGATGCTCTATTCTCAGTAATGAACTTCATTTCTTTGAATACGCCTCTCCGGTCCTGAGCAAGCTCCATAAGCGCACCAATGTAGTCTTTAGGAGTAAGCATTTCAATCTGTATACACGAGAATCATTCTTATACATTTTCAAAAAATAAAATGAAAAACTGCACTATAATTTCCAACAACTGGGACAAACCAAGAGTTCAATTGTCAACCTTAACAAATGGCTCTTCGATTGACCTCCTATTTCCAGGTTCAGGAAGTAAGGATGGATTCGAACACTCAACCTGGATCGTATAAGATTGCGTGAGAAATAAGGATATGAAAGTCGTATCCCAGTAATCAGTTCAACTTCCCTATCCACAGCCACAAATATTTTCGTGCATTATTTATAAATACAAAAATCTACTCTCTTCTTTTAATTAAGGGGCAATTTGGCATTGCTATTAAGTACTCTCAGAGCTTATGAATTCTTTTTAATAATTTTTTTTTTGTACTTAGCATTCACTCTAAGATTTAAAACTCAAGATTCCATTAAAAGATGAGGTGGAAGCTTTTGCTGATTAATTTACAGCTGCATCCCACCATGGTTTGACACATTCTTGAAATAATAAACACTAACAGAAAATCTAAATGGGCTACGAAATGATGTGCCAGTATATGAACTCTTAATCATTCTAATGAACAGGCACCTTGCCTGCTAGTATTAATTTTGCTTGCTAGCATCAGCCAGTCAAGTGCTGAAGGTTCTATGCATAACCAATAGAATCATACAGTGATACACATAACAGCCACAAGAATGAATATTCCAAACCTCCTAATTATTCCTTGTACTCAGAATAATAGCTATATTATGAAGTCACGTTAAATATCAACATCTAACAAACAGTCTACAAATCTAAGAAAGAAAGAGAACAAGTGAAATATTATGAGCATGGGAGAAGCAGAAATTACAGTATCGCCATTTACACAGTTCACCCGATAAACAACACTTGGAGCTGTAGTTATTAGACTCAAATTGTATTCACGTTCAAGCCTTTCCTGTAATATAGAAGTTGATCAGAGCAAGAACCATGACATAATGTAGCAGGTAAGCAGACTCACAACAATCACTAAGTAAAAGAACATGAATTTTCCGACCTGAACAATTTCCATATGAAGAAGGCCCAAAAACCCACATCTAAAGCCAAATCCCATTGCACTTGACGTCTCAGGCTCAAACTGCAAAACCACATTTCATGGAGAAACACGCTTTCATTTAAGCACATAATTTTGGCAAATATTACCACAAAAAGACAGGCAATAGCAGCATAGATAAACAATCACAACTAAACGTGATTTAGAAAACTCCTCGTAGGCATAAGATTAGGATATGAACATCTGTACAAAAGTGAAAGAAGCATTACAAACCACATGCTTCTTCATGCTTGTTTTACTATGGTAAAAAGAAACATTGGTACAGCATCCGAGTTTCATTGAGAGTAAATTTTTCCAGGAACTAGCATAGCATATCTTTGATTACGTAGCCCGTCCTAATTTTAGAAGAAAATATCGCTTTTCCACAGGTGTGGCAAGTTTGTTGCTAAGACCGAAAATAATTTTATTCCATTGAAATTTGAAACAAAAAGATGCAGAATAGAACCCAGATTTGTTACACAAACTTCTGACGTTCGATTTCAAAGCTAAATCAAGCATTTTCTCAGAATCTCAATGCTATGCCTTTCGCACGTCACTAGAAGTTTGTTTGGGAGTGTTAAATTTTAATTTATACGGAGGGTCCGAAAGAATGTGCGGGTAAAAAGTGGATATAAATTATGGGTCTCATGAAATGTGTGAATAAAAAGTACATTTGACCAAAAGTATTTATATTTTGAACACCTCCCACTAAATCCATTCGCTTGAAAATTTTGTTATTTCAATTCATTAATAACACAAAAAATTTGCCAAGTCTGGTGATACGAGTCCCGGTCATTACCAGTTTTGCCAAATATACAGGTTTTTCATTAACCAAAGTAACGGAGATGGAGGGAGTGACTCAATTGAAACAAATTCAAAGTTCCTCCATCCAAATGGGGAAAAAGGTTCGATGACCAACGTGAAATTTCACTGTGAGTGAGGAGCCCCAGAGTTTTAACCATTATATTTACAGACCATGCACTTCTGTCTTCAATTGCATAAACAGATTCATGTCTTAGATATTGATTTACTACAAGTAGCATTATCAACGAATTATTATAACAGACAAGATAAAAATTTCATGAAAGACATGGAAAATTCTTTACCATAAATATTTAATTGATTACAGCTTTCAAGAAGTATTTGGGATATGAAATGCATGCAAGAGACATGGAAAATTTTTTTGACATAAAAAGATTCAAGCAATTACAACACTTTTCAATTACTAGAGTGGGATATGAACCAAAATAACAAAATTAACCATTAACAAGAATACGCCTACCTTCAGAGCAGCATCATTAAGCTGTAATTTCTCTAATGCATCACGCAACTCGGAAAATCTATAGCAATCAAAACAAACATTGTGATGATACAAAAATTAAGCTATTAATACTTTATTATTTATTAAGTACATCTATTAACAATGAGGTAGGTAGAGATATACTGGTCGGCATCAACAGGAAACAGGCCACAGAAAACCATCGGCGTGGCCTCCTTGTATCCAGGCAATGATTGTTCTGCCTTTCTAGTGTAGTGTGTTATGGTATCACCAACCCTAGCATCCGCCACTGACCTAATAGAAGCAGAAAGATAGCCCACCTGAAAAGGACGAAATTTAAATAAGCATGAAAAGCACAAAAAAAAATATGAAATTGAATGGTAAAATGGTAAAAGCACATGCAGAAACAAGTTTTAGGTTCAACTCGCAGAGCAAAAAAGAAAGACTGTGGACTGTGCCATTTGAATGATGCCGAGTGACTGTAAATATACACAGAGGGAATCACGCATCCATTAGTTTTATATGATGCTGATTTGTCATATGAAGCTCCATACAGTAGAAGCTATTTCTGTGTTTGTCCCTAACATTGCAAACTTGAGGGGACACTGGGGACTAGTGGACATATCTCAAACATTCTTTGTCCCTTTTTTCTGGGTGGAGGGTAGTAAATTCATTATTTTAAAATTTTCTTCAATAAATCAGAAAGGTACTTTTGACATTACTTACAGAAAAAAGTAATTAGCTATGGAATTTATAGATACTGAGGAAACATTGGCAAAATTATTGCTATAGATGACAACCCAATCATATTATAGGCTACAAATCAAACTAGACAACAAACAATAGTCACAAGTTCCCTATCAGAAGTATGGTATTCTTTATTACCAGAAAAAATCAGATGAGATTTCTACCTCTCCAGCATATAACGCATCAACCTGCAACTGATTGGGAGATAAAACTCCAACTTCATCAGCATAATAATCCTGCATTTCATAATTCCATGGTTTGCCTGGCCGTAAGTATGCAAGCTTTAAAGAAGAATAATAAGCCCAATTTGACACCCATTAAAATGAATTTTTTGGGAAAATAAGTTTTGGAATAGTGATTTTTTTGAGAATATATGGTTAAAAAGTAGGAAAAAATTTTGGGTTTACATGAAAATATTTTATTGTGAATGAGTGATTGAAAATGAGTTTAAGAAAAAAAAGAGTTTTGATTTCATGGATGTCAAACAAGGGCTAAGGTAAATACATTATCAAAGAAATAAAATTGAAAGCAACATATTATAACCTAAAATCTCCAACGAAATTATTAGATGATAAGCAGTTGCTTAAAAATTAACAGAGGAATACAAAAAGGGCTTCCAAGAGATTCACTTGATTACGAGTGTTGAACCACTTACACTAAACTAAAAATAAAAGCAATTTGAGAGGGGAGGCATTTATTCGTTATATTTATATCTACCAAAAACCCCCTCACATGTTTTTCAAATACAATTCTTTATCAAACGCATACACATGAAATTTATAATCAGGTGGTGGCGAGACTTGAACCCAAGGTATTTGTGTTCTCTAGCACAAATACAATGTTGAACAACTTCATCAAAAAGTTTAAGCTACTAAAGGGAATAAAATAATTCATTATATATGCATATTTAATAATGAGATTAAAAAAATATCAAGCACTAAAATGGGACTTGATGATAGTACCATTAATCTGTACCTTTCCACTGGCCATGAAAACTATTCTGTCACCTTTTTTAATAGCCCCATCAATGATTCTAAAATATACTATGATGCCCCGGTATGCATCATAGTAACTGCAAAAGAATTTGAAAGCAAATCCAATCAGTAGCTCATAAGGAGATTCATTAATGAAAGCAAAGCAGTAGTCAATTTCAATGTATAAATGAAATTTGAAAGCTCAATATAGGAGATAAACAGTGTTTCCTAATATGATTTGAATGACATGTTTCAGAAATATTAAAATTTATTTTATGAAAATAGTTATGGCATTTACATGCCTACTAATGAAGATAAGGAGATATGTGAGATGATAAGATTAGAAAATAGCAAGGAAAACAACCACTTTATTTAGGTCAAATAAAATATGGGATTTTAACATAAAGGAGTTTGATCATTGTACCTAAATCAGATACCTATCAAATATAAGAGCCCTCAAAGGTCTGTCTGTGCTGGCAGGAGGTGGGGGGATCCTTTGAACAATTGCATTTAGAATTTCAGTGATACCAATTCCTTCCTACATAACAAAATAATGGTGAGTATTTCCCACAACTTATTAGGAATGGATCATCACATTTGGTAATTTCCTCTTTTCTCTCTATTACAAGAAACATGTCTTAAATTTAGAAAAATATTGGGTAGGTAAGGAAAAGAAATCTGACCTTTGCAGAGCAGTAAATTGCATTGCTGCAATCTAGACCAACAACCTATACAGAAGATGGGTAAATTCAGATATAAAAGGTACACCTTCAGCAAGTTTAAAAATTGTGTTACCTCATCAACACTCGTACAAATGATACCAATCAAACATATTTTTTTCCTTAGCCCTGCAAACTAACCTCTTCTATCTCTCGGCAAACACGATCTGGCTCAGCACCTGGAAGATCTATCTTGTTTAAAACCTGCAGAGGATAAAAATGGTACATGCAGTTGAAACTTCATTGTTCATCACATGCAATACCTTGGCTACTCAAGTAAGATGGAATCAAACAGCACATGTTGGTGACGTAAATGAAAAAATAATAAAAAAAATCCAAGTGTCACCTAGCAAGATTTATCTGCAAAATAGAATTCCATAAAGATACAAGACAATAGACGTAACACATACAACGTACAAGAGCAAACTAAGTGTTGTTCTCTTCAGAGCGATGAGGATATTTTTCTCAACATGTTGCCAGCTCTAATAATGCCATGCATATTAAATCGTCTTGTCTAAAAGCTTAAAGACGAAATCATCTAACAAATTCCAAATAATAAACAAAGCTTTCATCATGGTTTACATCACCAAAATTCTATGTTTATGGATAGGGAATAATGAAATTAATGAAACCTACCGGAATGATTTCAAGATTGTTTTCCAAGGCCAGATACACATTAGCAAGTGTTTGGGCTTCCACTCCCTACAAAATAAACTCAGAATCACAACTCTTAACTCTTACGAGAAGAGATATATGTTTTCATAATTTGGAATGGCCAACATCAATAGCATAATGTGAAAAAAATCTATGAAACTAAATATGACTGTCGAGAGTTATTTAAAGTTTGGAACGTATCGAAATGCACAAGAGAGCAAAGAAGTACCTGGGAGGCATCTACAACAAGGAGAGCTCCCTCACAAGCGGCTAGAGAACGAGAAACCTACAATTGTCAAGAAAATGCAAAGATAAAATGAATACAAGTAGTAGAGTTGTTGTAGGCCTTTCTAAAATGGATAAATCTGTCGATAGAATTATGGAAGGCCAAAATCCATCATCAATACATAAAAATAGATCTCCGTCTCTTTCTGGACAAAGTCAGAGAGATTTGATGAGATACACAAGAGACAAAATCAGAGAGATTTGATGGATACACAACAACCAGGTCACTCAAATGATTTAAACATTCCTGAGAAGTAAACATCAGAATATGAAATCAAAAGTGGTGGTTTCAAATAATATAATAAGCGGTAGAAAGAAACTTGGGAACCGAGCTCTGTCATAACATCCTGGATAGAAGAGGATAAGATAGGAGAACTATTTAGACTATTTCTTTCATGGAGTATCAAAATATGAAGTTTACGTTGACAGAGAAACTGCCGTTTACAGATAGGCAGAGAAAGTAAGAAATATACCACAGGATAAGTTATTCTCTCTTCATTTAAGAAGTTTGAGAACAAGATTAAGTGTCAAATACTAAGCAAGAAAACATGATAACACCAAATAAACTACATGATACATCTTATACAATCAATTAATTACAGCTTTGGAAAGTGTGCCAACTACAGTTTTGGATTTCATCTTATAATACCTCCCTTTTTTAATTTTTCTCTCTTTTTGCATTGGAAATTGTAACTTGTTATCTCAAATATTTCCTTGGCCTGCTTGCAACAAGCGTGAGGTGCAACCTGAACCAGAAGCTGCAATGTATCGAGATCTGGAATTAGGGTCACTGATCACATTCTCTACGAAGAAGGATCTAAATGAGAAGGCATCAGCCTCACTGCAGGAAACTAACAATAGACTACATAAAACCTTGAAGAGATATCAACAAGTTTCCACATATATAGCAAGTTTTCCACAAAAAGGAAGTCTGTTTAGCTTTTAAGGTAATTGTACACCATCCCTCAGGCGAATTCTCTTAGTGATCTAGCTCTTTCAGACTTTACTCCTCCCTCTAATGATTTTCCTTCTTCAGTTTTGCTATCTAAAACTGATCTCGGAAGTTTGCAAGAAAAACAAAAAATAAAACAACAATATGGGAAAATGATCCACAACATAATAAAAGATACTATCACTTCTCCATCTGATAATTACCGAACTGTCACCTGTTATATCATCAAAACGATGATTACCATAAGAACCATTTCAAGCATTCAGAATGTGTCTTCATAAATTAATAGATGTCATCAACAACCACTAGTGTCTTTTTCTAGACATCATATGATAATAACTTCAAAAATTGTTAGGCAATTTGATGACATACCTCATAGGAGAAGTCAACATGTCCTGGGGTATCAATAAGATTCAAGCAATATGGTACATTCTGATAAATAAAACGCATTCTCGCAGCCTAAAACAAAAAGATGTCGACATTATTACAATAGGAATGCTTGCAGGACCCCATTAAAACAATGAGAACAGATAACAGTTCCTAGTTTAACATAATAAAGTTAAGCAAATCCATAAATTAATTGATCACAAATGGAAATCCTGATAAGACAGAAAGACAAAAGCAGTATCATGACGATGTGAAGAGAAAATCAAGTTAAAAAATGTTATTCCCACTGCTCAATGTTCAATAGGAGAGAATCATTGCTTTCAATAAGACATGCCGTGCTCCTCAATGAGCCAGATGTCATGGGAAACTTATTTATTACAAGACAATGCCCAGATCATCTCCAATGGTCTACACCAAATTTGGTGTAATTTGATTTTTCCTCTCCAATGGTTACACCAAATTTGGTGTAGACCATTGAAGACCAATTTATACTAAATTTTACATCAAATTTTAGCTTGTGTTATTTTATACCAAATTTTATTTTACATATTATATTATTACAAAAGTCGTTAATTATGTTTAATTAAATAAAAAATATTGTATTTATTAATAAATTGAAAAGGACAATAATACCAGTCTTCCAAACGCAAAGTGGTAATCTTGCATCATCACAATCAGAGTCTCCCTCTTCAGCATCTCCGGGGTTGTCTTCATTTGTCTCAATATAAATGAAGAAAGTGGAGGTGGTACTTCAAGCGAACGACCAATTGGAGTGAAAAAGCAAAGGTAAAAAGGTAAAATGATGAGGAAAGTCAAAAAATTAATGAAACTACCAAAGATGAAAATAGACAACTCCCTGAAATTCTAAAAAATGGAAGTGAAGATAGACAACATTTGTCTGAAATTCAAATGCTAAGAGCTCAAAATGAGTAGAAAAAATTGGCCTTGACAGAATATCGAGAAGAAAATAAAAATTTACTTAAAGATTTGACCTTCATGATCCAAATCTGCGTGATTCTTTCCGAAATGAACAAACAAGAATTTTGCAAAAAAGATGTCTACAACAAGGAGAAGGATCTCATAATACCTCTGGTTCTTTTAGTGAATATTTTGACGATGTTCGTGGAACTATAAAAGACCTTCCAAATACTGAATTTGGTTAATATTTTAGCTAAATATCGTATTGTACTTTAATTTATGTTTTTAATATATGTATGTTGTTCTAGTGCTAATTATTAATTATCAAATTTATAACCTTTGACTTTTTAATGAATGATTTTAATTTATTGTTTAGATAATTATTATTTATTAACCGATTAGAATTTAAAAATAATTATGAATCTATTAAAATTTATTAAGACTAAAATATTAAATAAGGATATAGATGGAAGAAACAATTTTTACAATGTATCAACAAGGGCAAAATGGGATTAAATGAAAAAAATTATATTTGGTGTAAATGAATAATGTTACACAAAATTTGGTGTAACATTATTCATTATTCTAAAAATTACACCATATTTGGGGTATCAGGGCATCTCCAATGGCATGTTATATAGAGTAAAAGTTGCTCCAATGATACATCAAATATAGTGCAATTTTTAGTTTAATGAATAGTGTTAGTATAACACTATTCATTTACATCAAATATAGAGTTTTTCATTTAATCCCATTTTGCTAAAAATTGTTTCTTTCATCTATATCCTTATTTAATATTTTAGTATTAATAGATTTTAATTAATTCATAATTATTTTGATATGATGGTTATTTTTATTTAATATTTATTTTTAGATTCTAATCAATTAATAAGTAATAATTATTTAAATTAAAATTGCTCAATGTAATTTTTTCAATTTGCAGTATTATGTTTAATGTCTTTTTCAATTTATTAATAAATGCAATATTTTACTTCATTAAATATAATAAACGACTTTTGCAATAATATAATTTGTAAAATAAAATTTGGTATAAAATAATTCAAAATAAATTTTGGTATAAAATTTAGTGTAAATTGGTCTCCAATGGTCTACACCAAATTTGGTGTAACCATTGGAGATGACAAATCAAATTTGGTGTAGACCGAGGGTGTTTTACAATTACACCAAATATACCTAACCATTGGAGATGCCCTTTAGAACTATGATGTGCCAGAAGCTATACTCACCTAGGGTAAAGCCTTCATTTAGCAAACTTATAAGTTATAAATGGTTTACAAGTAGGAATGTGTCGACAATGTGTAGTAGTTATAAATGTGTACTTGAAATTAATGTTTAACTTTAATTGAATTTACAAATTGTATCCAAACGGTGGCAAAAATACTATGCTCTAATCCACAAAATTGTTATTGTCCAACTATTGTACTAATAAGTTAACCCATCAACTCTTAACTACTTGAATAAATCTAAAATACTCTCTGGTCAGTGCCAAACTATTTGTGCAAGAGTTTGCACCGTGTCATTTCCATGGTACTAGTCCAGGCCGCAGGTACTTCAACGGTTATAGCACAACCTAAGTGAGCAACGGCAGAGCACAACCTAAGACCTAAGTAAGCAACCGCATATTTTATCCTTGTACAGGTCTGGGGAGACTCACTTAGCTTATAGTTTAGGGGATTCATCCATCTTTTATTTCATAGTTCTATGCCATCTGACATTTGCTCGCTAAAAAAGTTGTAATCCACAATAATACGCAGCAAAAAAAAAGAAAAAAGGAACAGATGAAGAAGAAGCTCTAGTTGATATGCTTCATTAGTTTTGACGCGGTCACTAAAATAGAAGACCTGTAATTTGATAGTGATGCCTCTTTCTCTCTCCAAGTCCATATTATCAAGAAACTGCTCCTTCATTTCACGGCTCTCCACTGTACCCGTTATCTGCAACAATTTGTCCGCCAAAGTCGATTTTCCATGATCAATATGAGCTATGATACTGAAATTCCTTATATTCGTCGTTGGCACCTACAATATCAATACACGTATTCACTAATTAACAAATCTATCCGTAAATTAGACATTTGTAAATAGCAGTAACTGCCTAACCTTGGAGAGGCGGTCCTTGCCAGCGCGGGCGGCGAATTCGAGGTCGGAAGCGGAAGGGATGCGTTTGGGCTGAAGGTCAGTGCCAGTAGCCAGGCAGTAAATGCCCAATTTACGCCGTCTTCTTGTACGAAAACTGAATAATTTAGTAGAAGAGTCATTTTTGCGGCAGAATTGAATACAACTTCTATTCAAACTTAAAGAGCGGTTAAAGTTGAAGGTATTGATATGGGAATGGCGGGTTGGAAGTTTGGAGGAAAAGGTGAGACCGGAGCTGCAAAAGTCTGCTGCCGTCGCCATTTTTGTGCTCAGTCGAGCGACGCAGTAGTGTTATTTGTATGTAAAATATGGCTATCTAGCGCCTTCCTCTGTTTTGAGCCACAAGAAAATATAACGAAACGATGGAGTTGATCTTTAGAATTGTTTGAAATCAGGTCGCTGAACTTTGATTCGAAGCAATTAAACTATTGTATTTTAATTTACGAACAATCAGGTCACTCCGTTATGCTTCCATCCAATTACTCAATAAACTTGATGACGTGGCCGTTGAAATTAACAGAATCTTCAAACGTTTTTGTTGTAAATTTTATCCTCAGTCACTAAACTTTAGCCCTACTTGCAATCAGGATACTAAATTTTTAATTTGGAACAATTACACTACTGAACTTTAATTTTTTTTAA
>CAIGRQ010211211.1:0-11850 GCA_903798375.1 Fraxinus sp. D2006-0159 | reverse complement strand
TTTTAACAATAAAAACAAACACAAACACACAATAAGACTAGATTTTAGAAAATAAGGAAAAATAAAATAAAACAAAACAAAATAAAACTCTACAAAATAAGAAAACATAAACACTTCAGAATTTTGAAGGAAAACGTGGTTGAGATTCATGGTTTCGCTTAACTATCGCATAATTAATTTCTCCACAAACCAATTAATAAATTATTCATTTACTAGGTTAGACTCAATTTTTCAATTTTAATTAATTACCTCCCTCGAACGAAATTAACCCTAATTGATTGGTTAGCCTACTATATCTCTATGTGGATTAAAACCAAATAACCGCATTAAATCTTTGTGAAAATAGTCCAATGAGTCACCTAGGGTTAGGGGTATATCTCTATCCTCTATACATACCTAGAGTATTTACTATTTGATCTAAAATGTACAATTTTCTCTCGAACGATGTACAAATCACTAAACTCAATCATTTAATGACCAAATAAAATAAATGCATTCAACACAATAATAAATACACATGAAAATAAATAGTTTAATATTAAAAGGCAAATATTAAAATTAATTAAAACTAAGTTAACTTCAACCATAAATCCCAACAAAAATACTGACCCATGTTATATAACTGATAAAAGGGGGATATTTTATACAATACATTACAAATTGTTTCGCGCGGTTGAGTCGGTCCTCACTAACAATTAAGAGAATGTTCAGACGATTGTGTAAAGAACAAACCTCTTGAAACAAAATCCAAAAAATGGGTGCTTCTATTTATGAAGATGTACAATGAGTGAGAAACGAAATACCTCTAAGGGGCGTAAGCACACAAAACAAGAAAAATAAGATGCGATGAAAGTAAAGATAATGAAAATTACATATTCTCTGTTTGAGAGTGTTTGATTTGGGGTCTTTTATCCTAGGCTTTCTCTTCTTTTTTATACTCCTTGGACAGTTGCTGTAGAACCGTCTGAAACTGCTGGTCTTCCTGTAACTACTCACGTTCTTCATCATGGCTGACTTGTCATGGAACTTCTATTTCTAACTGCCGCTGTTACCTCCACCATTGAACTGCTAATAATCGGAGCTTCTTGAATAGTATGGCATGGTAAGATTGCCTTTTAACTGCCTTGGTAACCATCGCTTGAAATAGCAATGCGTCCGAATTCTGGGTGTTCCGTAAGCTTGGCCGATAATAACGCTGTTGCCCTGAGCATTAAATAAAGCTTTGTATTCGCCCAGAGCTTTGGGTATTTTGTAGACTTAGACGATGATGGGTTTCCATCGTGCAACTCTGTTTTGGGCCTTTCACATAGTTTTCCTTAGGCCTATCCTTAAAATCTAGTATTTAGGGCTTTACTTCTTGGGCCATTTAATTGTGCCATATTTTATGCGTCAACAATTATCTCCCAATATGACAAAATTAATATCGATTATTAATCTTATGTCATATTTATTCTTTGTATCTTCCCATAATACTTAAACTCCTAAGAAAGGGGAAAAATCCTAGTCATAATTGTTTGCTTGGCGGTGTCCTTATACACTCCAACAGTCGAAATAATACGTTACTCCTATGAACCCTAGATTACGCCATTCTTTCATGCTACTATACCCACGTCCTACATTATTGCGTCTTTGTAAGATTACTGCTCATCTTCTCGCCCCTTCTCTCAAACACTCACACTCTAATCCTTTTGAGAAATTCTTGATAAATGGCAACACAAGGGAGTTCTTTTAGCTTCGAAAATTATCTAAAACTTTTTACCAAACCCTACGTGTCTCCAGTTTTCCTATCATCGGCAAACTCTGAACACAATGAGTTTTACCTGGGCCCATTATTCAATGATGCTGAGTCTGTGGGGCAAGCCGTGGTGGGCCAATTGTTTTCCTGCACTCAAGACCCCCCATTTCTAAGCCCTTTTCCATTAAAGCCAATCCAAGAAAAAGGTATTCATACTTGGCCTAAATCTGATGCGACTTTTCGTTTTGGCATGCACGTATGATGATGGATGGTCCAACCAAAGCAATTTTTGATCGCTGTAAGATTTTTGATTTATTAGAAATCGCGCTTCGCCCTCCAACCTTTGATTTCGTGCTTTTTCCAATTGCCTTGAGCTTCTGGTCCTCTGAGTACAATACTTTTATTTTTCCTCTTGGTCCAATATCTATTACCTTAAGAGATGTTGGAGCTTTAGTCAACCTTCCACCTCTGGGCGACACCATCTCTCCCAACATCATGGTCACTGGTGTTGTCCCAAAGTTTGACAAAAAACTTACTGACTCTTATTCGGGCATGCAAGAAATTTACAAAATTACTACCACTGAACCCACTCATGCTGAGCGAATAGCCTTCCTTCAGGTATGGCTATGTAAATATGTCTTGTGTGTACCCAGCATGAAGCCGTCCATATCTTACCTATCCATAGCGAGTTAGCACGTGGTAGGTCTTTGTTCACTTTTCCTAGCCACCTTTTATAGAGGCATGACTGTTCTTCAATCTCAGCTGCGAAGTGGTACATCTCCTACTGGTAGTGGACCTTTTTGGATTGCTCAATTATGGTTGAGAGCATATTTTCCACAGCTCGGGGTCTTCCAAATTCCTTCTAAACCAGTTAGCTGCTATGGGTTATTTATCAATCAATTGAACCCTGTGGGGATGTCCAGTAGGGAAGTTTTCACACTCTTTTATACTTTAGATTCTATTCCTTCTTTCTTTCCCTTCTTTGTTAATCAAATTCCTATTTATGTACGGCCTCCTACCACCATGATTAATGTGGGTGCTGTTTTATCTGTTTGGGCTCAATTCCTGATTGGGAGGAAATTCTTCCATGATATCTTGACTGGCACTAATGCCAAAGCTAGAGTTGAGATATATGCTCCTCATTTCTTTGCTCGCTAATTGGGTTTCGACCAAACTTGACATGTTCCTTTGTTCTTCTCCAAGAGTTTGACGGACCATTTTCATATCATTACGAAAGCGGAGGTAGAGGCTATTGATAATTGCAATGCTGTTCTGACCCAAGGTTTTTCTATAGCTCCTTTTAATCCTACTTCTGCCACTCATCCTCTATTCGCTCAACTCGGCCGGCTGTAAAGCACATGTTGTTCATGACCGATGTTACTCGTGCTTTCCATTTGCTGGAGAGTCCTGATTCTTCCCTTGTTCCTCCTATTTTGGCTATTCCTCCATCTTCCAAGAATCCCATTTCTTCTCCAAAGTCTTCCCATGTCCATGTTAAACGTGCTGCAACCAAATCTACCTTATCTGGTATTTCCTCTATTCCAACCTACACTACTAAGGATATCTCCAGCCGTAAAAGGCTGGCTTCTACTTTGCCAAATTCGTCAGCTGATGATGATGATAACATTCACCTTGTAGCCAAAAGAAAGGTATTTGACTTTGTTTCTTCAAAGAAAACTTGTTTACTCGTAAAAATCCTTCGTAGGCTAATATGTTGCCTGGACTTTTTCAAAAATGTGATGTTTCTTCTTTGAAGGTCCTGCCTTCACCTGTTCCTACTCTTCCATCTTTTATTCAGGTTTCTTTGTCTAAGTCGTTTGGAGAAGGGACTTTAGATTCCAGTCAAGTTGGAGAATCTCAGCTTCCCCAGGCATCCGACCCCCCACGCGTTGAGCCAGAAGGTGGTATAGCGTATAAAGTCTTTTTCTTTGGTCCATATTGTTGAATCATGACTAATCATAGCTTGAATCCTGTAGAAAGTCCTATAGATTTGCCCATCGTGGGACAAACTGCTAGTTTAAATAAAGAAAAGTCTCCTCAAGTGGTTGGAGCGCTTGATGGTGTGCCCTAAGTATCTCAAGTTGTCGATGTGGTATCCTTTGCTTCACCTTTCATCTTCACTTTGTACACTGTAATGGGAGTGCTGAATGTTTGCCTTTTCATTGCAGGGAGCTAACTTTATTTTAAGCCCTATTCAAGACATGCTTACTTCTTGGGAGCAGGCAAAGAGAAGTTTGGCTTCTGACTTCTTCTATTGGCCATCCTTCTGCTTCATCTTTCTCAGAAGAAAATATGAACGTCCTCAAGAAATCATTGCGTGAATATGTTGCTTTCATGGACATGAATGTCCACCGAGCCAGCGCTTCTGGCCAAAAGACTACATTTGAGCAACTGAGTGCAAAGATAGCTCAAACACTTGAACTTTATTCGCTCAGTATTTCGGCTGACTTCAAGCTATCATTGGAGCTTATTCATTAGTTCCTTGATAGCCAGAAATGTTGACCTGAAAATCTAACAAACTTAGTATCTCCGTGCCTCTAATGAAAATGAGTCTTTGTTCAAAGAGCTTGAGAAAGCCAAGGACCACTTAAACGAGCTTTCTTCTGAAGTTATGTTTGAAGATTCCTTGATGATAAAATTGGTCGCGGAGATGAAGGAGCTTCAAGCCAAAATGGATGACTGCAGAACTAGGCTGGCTGCAAAGAAACGTGTTGCTGCTCAAGAGATTGAGAAACACAAGCCTTTGCTTGAGCGTTATACCAAGCTGAAGGTTGATGAGGAGTACATGGTTGCGCTATCCAATGCCTCCAATAAGCAAGGCGATAAGTGGGGAAAGCTTACGGAGCAGATACGCTCCATGTGGGGAAAGTTGTAGTTTAGGACACTTGATTTAATATTCTTTTGTAGGACGATGTCGCCCTGAAACTTGTCCTTTTAATTCGTGGCTAGCAGTTATTAATTAGGTTGTGTTTTTTTTTTCATTCATTCACATGCCATGTTTTGCATAAACTTTTGTAACAGCACAATCAACGTATTCTGTGATCGTTAATATTCTCCATATTTTAATTACTAACCTCGTACTCGTGCATTTCTTCTAGTGTAACTTCCTATAGGGAAGGACTTTTGACTTTCAGGCATCTCTTTAGAATCTGGACCCTCAATTTTGATTTCTGCACATTTGGCCATTCGTATCCCGTCCCTTCGTACTCAACCTTCTATAAAGCTGTGTACTTGTTACATTTTCATCATCTTTGTCCTTATTCTCCAGTAAACCTCTCCGTTGTTGCCTTCTGCAACTTTTCTTGATGGCCAAATTGTTTCATTTTCCAACTGATATAACTTTTATTTTCTAAATTGGCTATCTGTTCTTGAGGTATCCTTTGGTATGAGAGGTATAGGAAATGTTTTCTGGCCAATGAATGTTTTCTCAGCGTCATTTCCATTTATGATCTCCAGTAAGAGATCCAAATGCGAAACCAATGGCCTGATGATGACGTCTCTTGGCTTTCAATTGCTTGCTGAGAGTACTTCTCAACCTCTCTACCTATTAAGAGTACTTTTTCCAGCAGCAAAGTTCTTCCCTACCCATTACTGCAATGATGCATTTAGGAAAGCGAGGAAGATTGGTTTACCTTTTTCTGTTGTAGTTGATAGGAGGATGATAGCCCGCTTCAAATTGCAGCTTATGTAATATTTTGCTTATTTTGTCTCTCTTGATTTATAAGAAACATTTGATAAATAAATGATTTTATTCGAATGTATTTCGCTCTCGTTTATTTGAACGTATTCGTCCAATGTACTTGTGATTTGTTGACATGATGTGTCCGTATATTTGTTCGTTTTCCCAAATGGAGGGAACATATTTTTTCAGATACTTATCATTAATAAATCTTACATGCCTAGTACCGTCTAAATCCTCTAAGTGGTAAGCCTCATTAGGCAATATGCCCTTCACCCTATATGGTCCTTCCCAGTTGGGCGATCACTTGCCATACTTTAGATCTTTGCTGTCCAAACGAAGTATTATTTTCCACACCAAATCGTTCAAGTTAAAAGATTTGGCTATGACTTTTTTGTTATAACACCTAGCCATTTTTCGTTTCTAAACTTGTAGTCTATCTAGGATGTCCAATCTTAATTCGTCCAGTTCTAATAGACTTTGAATTAGTGATTCTGCATAATCCCTATCACTTAAATTACTTTGCAGACCTACCCTGATTGATTGCACATTGATTTCCATAGGTATTATCGCTTCTTGTCCATAAGTAAGATGAAACGGGGTGTGGTACTTGAGCGTGACGATATCCTGTAAACTCACAAAGCCTTGTTTAAATATTCATGTCAATTCCTGGAATTTTCATCTATCATCTTCCTTATAATGTTTTTCAAAATCTTATTTGAGGACTTTGCTTGTCCATTGGATTGAGCTTAATAAGGTGTGAAGTTTACAAGCTTAACTCCAAACTCGCTCAAGAACTCTTTCACCTGGTCTCCGTTTAGAGATTCGCGATCCATCATCAAAGTTTGTGGTATCCCAAACATATATATAATGTGATCACGAATGAACTTTATAATACTCTTTTGGGAAATTTTTTTATCAGTATTGCTTCCACCCAATTAGTGAAGAAATTCGTTGCAACTATTATGAATGTATGTTGCTTGTACGATGGGGGATAGATTTTCCCTATCAAATCTATCGCCCAACTTTTGAACGGCTAAGGCTTAATGATATGTACCATTTCTCTTGTTGGTGCTCTTTGTATTGGACCATGCTTTTGACATGCTAGACAACTTCTTGCGTACTGGACACAAGATTTCCCCATCTTAGGCCAAAAATATCAATTCCTAATAATTAACCACCTCATTCTTTGGCCAGCCTGATGGGCTCCACATATCCCTTCATGCACTTCAACCATGATTACTTTGACTTCTTGCGAACTTACACACTTTAACAAAATACCGTCTGGACACTTTTTGAATAACTCTTCTTCTATTAGTGTGTAGTTCAACGAATGTAGTTTCATCTTCCTATTCCCCTTTTTGCTAGGTTCCTTCAGGAATCCTTTTATTTCTTCTCTCCAATCTATTACATCTTCGTCTTGTATGCAATGAACATTGATCCTTCTCGCCCTTCGTTGTACTGCAGGCAAGATCACCCATGTTCGCGAGTAGATTTTTCATTCAGCAACCCTGAGAAACCCGAAGCCATTTGGGCCAATTCATTTGCTAAATTGTTATACCTTCTGTTAACGTATTGAAGCTCTATTTGATTAAATTCTTCTAACAACTATTGGGCGATTTCATATTGTTTTATGATAGATTCACTTTGGTATTTAAAGTCACCAATCAACTGGTGAATTACTAATTGGGAATTACCCTTAATGACTACATTCTTCACCCCAACTCTAATAACAATTCAAGTCCTACAACTAAGGCCTTATATTTAGCCTGATTATTGGTACACATTCCGTCCGAAGTGAATGCAAATTTGTAATAAACTTCAACTCAAATAAGTCCACTTCCGGTTCAACTTCTTTGGGCGTATCTAAGCACGAACGATCGGCCAAAAAGTTAGCCAATGCTTGATTCTTCACTGCCTTTTGGGGTATATGTTGTATTTCTAATTCCGATAAAGCCAAAGTCCAAAGGCCTATTCTTTGATGTAAAATAGGGCGAGAAAACATATACTTAACCAAATTAACATTAGAAATTAAGTAAACAGTTACAGGCCGTAAATAGACCCTTAATTTTGTACATATGAAATACAAAGCTAAGCATAGCTTTTCAATAGCAGAATAATTATATTCACATTTTGTTAATTGTCTACTCAAATAATAATCGTCATTTCTTCGCCAAATTGGTCTTCATGCGCGACCATCCCGGCTATTGATCCTTGCTCAGCCGATATGTATACTTTCATGGCCGTCCTTGAATATGTGACACCAACACTGGTGGACTTGACAAATATATTTTTAAGCTATCAAAAGCTTTTTGATGTTCTTTCTTCCAAAAGAACTCGTCCTGTTTTTTTAACTTCAAGAGAGGCAAAAAAGCTTTCGTTACCCTGCATAATTGGAGATAAAACGCCTTAAAAAGTTTACTTGCCCTAAAAACCTTTGCAGTTCTTTCTTATTACTAGGTGGTTCGGCCTCTAAAATGGTGTTTGCCTTATTATCAAGTTCGATCCCTCTCTTGTGTACCAGGAATCCAAGGAAATTTCCTGCACTAGCACCAAATGCACATTTTAGAGGGTTCAATTTCAACTTGTATTACCTCATTCGTTCAAATGAGCGTCTTAGTTGTTCAAGATGGTCATCCTCTCTAACAGATTTGACCACTATGTCATCTACATATACCTCGACAAATTGGCCTATCATGTCATGAAAGATTAGGTTCATTGCTTTTTGATAAGTTGCTCCTGCATTTTTTAGGCCAAAAAACATAACTACCCATTTAAAACACCCTAAAGATCCCGAGTATCTAAAGGCAGTTTTATGTATGTCTCATTCAGCTATGTAGATTTGGTTATAACATGAGTATCCATCCATGAAAGAATACATCACATGCCCAGCAGTTGCATCTACTAAAGAGTCCACCATAGGCATTGGATATTCATCCTTGGGCGTTGCTAAATTTAAGTTTCTGAAATCTATGCACACCCTTATACTTCCGTTCTTTTTTAACACAGGTACTATATTAGACAACCACTTAACATATCTGGCTGTTCTAATAAAACATACTTTTAACAATCGCTCTATTTCTTTCTTTACTTCAAGCAATACATTAGGGGCAAATCGCCTAGGAGATTGTTTATGAAGTTTAAAGTTTGGCTTAGTTGGCAANCTATATTAGACAACCACTTAACATATCTGGCTGTTCTAATAAAACATACTTTTAACAATCGCTCTATTTCTTTCTTTACTTCAAGCAATACATTAGGGGCAAATCGCCTAGGAGATTGTTTATGAAGTTTAAAGTTTGGCTTAGTTGGCAACCTATGTTCAACCAAACTCCTATCTAGGCCATGCATGTATTCATATTCCCAAGCAAAACAATCTTTATAATCCTTTAATAAAGCAATTAACATAGTACTTACCTCTTCACTGAGCATCTGGCTAACAAACGTTAGACGATCTTCCCCTTCACCGCCAATGTTTACTTTGATCAAAGGATCTTATGTTTGGGCATGCCACGATTTTGCGATTCCCATTACTTCTCCATCTAAGTCTCTTGGAGATGACTCCTCTTCCAAATAATCCACCTTGTTGACTTCTTGGCCAGTGCTTTGCTCTAACTCGAATACTGCTAACTTGTTCTTTAATGTCTCNTGACTCCTCTTCCAAATAATCCACCTTGTTGACTTCTTGGCCAGTGCTTTGCTCTAACTCGAATATTGCTAACTTGTTCTTTAATGTCTCTAAAGCTGGTTCTTTTTTCGTATTTTCCTTACATTCTTTATTAAAAATCATCAATTTGGCTTTGAAGGCCTGAATATCGGCCATACTTTCTTGTCGATGACAACCCATTTAGAGTTCTTTGATTATCTTCTTGCCAATTACTGATTCTTTCAGGGCCACTATGTTTGACCTCATTTGACTGAATATTTCTGTAAGTGCATCTACTGAAAATGGTTCTTCGTTTTGCGCTACGATCTAAGTTTCTTCTCCATCTTGGACTACCCTAACTGGTCCATAATTCCCTTCATACATGAACTTTTCCACTGAATTTACTTCTGCAACAAATGGTCTATGGTCTGCCTGTACCACTTCTGCTTCGCCTTTGTCGTTCCAGAAAACTAAGCATTGATGTAATTATGAAGGTATGCAGTGACTTCCATGAATCCAATCTCTTCTTAGCAGCACATTGTAACTGGTTGGACCATTAATCACAAAGAAAACCGTGGCCTTGGTAGTAGTTCCCACCGTGATATCCAATGGCATAACCCCTTTAGCTGAAGTTGCTCCTCCATTGAAGCTTGTAAGAATCACTTCCGTTGGAATCATGTCTCTTTCCACTTTTGCAAATTTTCTCATCATCCTGGTCGGGATAGTGTTTATAGCTGCTCCATTATCAATAAGTACTTTTGTTACTGGTATGCCATTAACCAAGGCCTTCATATATAATGGCCTCAAATGCTTGGTCAACTTCATATTTGATCTTTTGAAGACGACTTTCTCAGCAACACCTATTTCTACTTCTTGTTTATCTTCTGTTGCTTTGTCTATGTGATAAATCCACATGCAAGATTTCGCTCTGGGTCTCTGCTTCCTGGATCCCTTCTTTACTTTTTTCCATTGCTTCCTCATTAGTTACCCAACCGGTAGGAGGTGGCAGTATCTTTGGGGATGACCCATATTTCTTAGCACAAGGAACCCTTACCTTTCTTTTTAGAGTACTACATAGAAGTCAAAGGAATGCCCAGATGGTTCGCCCAATAAATCTACCTCGCGTACACTTTCCTGATATAGCTACTTCAACAATATGTTGCGCGATAATCCTCTTTTCCTCATCTCTGCTTCTAAGTTAATTTCCTCTTCCATGTCTGTCATATCGTCCTCTTCCTTTTCACTACGTATTGCCTGAGATGTTTGACCTTCCTCATACTCTAATACACAAGCTTCTTTCTCATTGTTTTCATTTTCTTCTTCATCATCACCTTTGCTTTTAAATTCATTGGCTACTAAGTAGTTATTAGCCATGACAGGAGGCAATGTGCCGAATTGAATAGCAAGAGGTTGCCCTGTATCTTCTTCATCTTTCGGTTCTCTTTCGCGCTCAAATTTTGATCTCCCAGAAGAACTTTCTGGAAAATCCCCCATCGACTCACCCATACTAGCTTCCTTGTTATTTGTGAGATCATTTTGGTTAGCCCTCATAAGCATTTTAGGTTTCCTAGGACATGATAATCCCTGTTGTTACCTCATCATTCGTCCATAGTTTCGTTGAAAACGCCTTTGCTGGGTTCTGGTCATTTCGTTAAATGGCACAATTCTTCCTGCATTGTACTGGAAAGAATGCCATACATTTGGATGGTGAAGTTGCGGCCTGAATGTTCTCCCAGTGTTCGTCAACTTGAACTATCCCCAAAGATGTCGTCTCCCATGGAATGGAGCATTCTGCCCTCTACCCGAATTAAAGCTTGGAATAATGTCAGGACGAAGGTGATACTGCTGCACTCCGGATTTTTCCATATCTTCCTTTATATCTCTACTACATCTGGCGCACAAAACACTTTTATCTTTTTTAGACTCTTTCCTTGTGATTCATTCAAAAACGCTGGATTGTGATCCAGAATCCTCTTCTCCATCATCTATTACTAATTTAAACTTTAGCAACTTGTTTTTGAGATCGGATGTTACCATATTCACTCGGCTGTGGAAAAGGATTCTCATCCATTGCCTTCTTCTTCTTTGCTTCGAACGTGATTTGTCCTGACTCGATAGCATCCTATAATACATGACGAAGAACCGGACAAATATTAGTCATATGTGACCATGCATGGTGCCACTTACAATATTTTTTACCCTTGAGTTGTTCAGGGTTTGGCAACTTATGCTTATCACTCAACTTTATTTACTTATCCTTATACAACTTGTTAAATATAAGGTCAGCTTTAGTCACATCAAACGAGAATTCCCTAGCCTTTTTGTTTTCATCTTTTATAGGCTAATTTTTCTCTGGTATTTTCAATTTGGCCATCATGGGGCAAACATACGCGTCTCCTTTAACCAATTCGACCAGACATATTTCAGTCTGATCATAATGTTAGTTTGGGTCTCTATAATAAGTCAATTTACTAGAGTTCTTTATTTGTTCTTCTTCTCTTACCAAACGTTCATACCTAATTACATTGGCACTCAACTGAAAGAGATCAGAAAATTCCCTATCTTGAAATTTCTTTTTTAGATCAAAACTCATACAGTTTTGAGCAATTCTAATGAACTCTTTTCAGGAAAAGGCACGAAACACTTGCTCCTCGCTGTTTTAAATCTCTGGAGGAAGTTTTCTGTCCATTCATTTGGCAATTGACGTAAATTCACCAAATCAGGCAAGGTAACCTCAGATTCAGTTTTGTAAAACTGAGCGTGGAACAATTGTTCCAATTGTTGCCATGT